>DWLO01002714.1:0-12059 GCA_018245335.1 Dalla quadristriga | reverse complement strand
AGAATTACGGGAAGTCAACAAATAACCAAACAAACAACTACATTGACATAAATGTTACAATCAACACATGTTCAATAATGACATGACGGTCGCCAAATTATTGCTAGTGTAAGGAATTTGTTCTTATTTTCCGCAACATAGCCTATCCTATATTACTGGTTGGGCTTTAAATAGATCGGTTCAGACAAATGCCGAACTGTTAAATGACAAATTTATTACGTAGCATATATTTACTATATTGTCTGTGGATATTGTGGATTTATTCCGCAAATGACCAAATGGCAAGGCAACACTTTTTTGCGTGTCGTCAAATAATAATGCACTGTATTCGTAAATTCGTTTTGTCGTCATTCTTTTGTGGTTCTGTAAATTTACTATAGTTTAAAATTATGGTAGTATTAGTTAGTTAGTATAAAACTGTAATAATTAAGTATCGACGTAATCAACCTCTAAATTATCGAGTGTTCATTTTCTATTGCTATTTTACACGTTTATGTACGAGCAAAGATGTGAATGATAGTTGTAAATAATTATTAGACTCGTGTATCGTTCAATATGTGGTCGTTTTTCTCGCGGGATCCTACCAAGGATTTCCCGTACGAAGTGGGGGATCCTGTCCGGGGATTAGAAGACAGGTCAGTGTGGTCGCTTCACAAAGGAAAGAAGAGAGGAACTCAGGACGAAGTGTCGATATTCTTGTTTGATGTCCAAAAGAACTCGGAGACTCTTTTCGACATCGCCAAAGCCTCCCTAAAAAAATTAAAGACTATGAGACACCCAAGCCTTTTACATTACTTAGATAGTTGTGAAACTGAAAAATTTTTATATGTAGCCACAGAAAATGTAGAACCTTTAGTTACTCACCTAGAGATTATGACACTTGAGGGCTCCCAGAAAGATTTGTTCCTTGCATGGGGCATATTTCAAATAACTGTAAGTAAAGAGTTTTATAAAGTAAACATTATTCATACACTTTGATTAGTACTATCAATAACTTATGGTTTTAATTGATGATCTATCTATATCTGGTAGAAATCACTTGATTATCTGTTGTGTTTACACATTATATTATTATTACACGTAATACTTGCTAGCTGCAAAGTATCCCCCATCTAAAACAATGTTTTTTCACCCAGAGGGCGTTATCATTTTTCAACAATGATGGGAACATGCGACACAACAATGTGTGTCTTTACTCAGTGTTTGTCACCGCTGCTGGGGAATGGAAGCTTGGTGGGTTCGAGTTCCTCACTGCACACGGCCAAGAAAATTCCAACCCTATCCCTATAAAGATATTGCCAGCCCTAGAAATATATGACCCTCCAGAGAAAAAGGATCCGAGTAAGCTTAAATCAATCTCTAAATGGTAAGTAACAAGAGAAAGCAACCAGTGAGGCAAGGTATTGAAAGATTAAATGTGATTACCTATTTAACCTACAGTAGAATTGTAGAACATTGAAAGTAAATGACAATTATGTCGTACTAAGTGAACATCATACAAAACATTTTGTTTTAAATAAACGAAAAGCCAAAACAAGCGAACTAAATTATTACACTGTACGTCACAAGAAAAGGGTGAAAATGCAGGAAACTAATATTCATTTAATGGTGGTCATTATAACGACAAATTTTCTCAAAAAATAGGTTTTATTACTATAAGCGAATTCATTACATCCGATCTTTGTTTCATAGAAGTTTGTATTCCAATTAAACTTTGCACTACAATCACGTCATATTAAGCGGTTGGTCAATATAGCTGCAGTCATAGTAAGGAGATTATACTGTACATGTATGACTGAAATTCTTTACACCACTTTTCAGACATTGGAATCTAAGTTGGTGAGTTATTATCCTAGGGTACTCTTATTGTAGAACACCACTCCAGACACAATATGTACAAACATAGAGATTGTTCTAATTAATATTACTAGTATTGTCTGTGCTCGAAATTAAAACAGTGGAATACATACCAAATTTCAAGTTTCTACATCCAGCTGATACAGAGAAAATAGGTTGTTCAGATGGATAGACAGACATGCAAGTGATCCCATAATGGTTCAATTTTTTAGGTAATGCGGACCCTTACAAATTATGGCTTCCAATGACCAATGTGTGTGACTTTAGGCTGCTGACCTATTTCTACAGAGATAATTGAGCGCATTGAAACATTTTAAACTCAATCATAATATATCATGTAACATTGGCCTTAATTGTTATGTATTGTTAAAAAAATTTATGAGTAGCAATATCAACATATTAGGATGAACCATTGAAATGAACCAGTTTTGATCATGTGATTTTAACTATATTATTTTACAAAGTATACATTTTGTACTAAATTGGTATTCACAATTAACATATTTTATGTGAATTAACAAACCCTGACATTTAACTATATATCTGCACCCTTCTAGTTCCTCAGACATGTGGGGTCTTGGCTGCCTCATTTGGGAAGCATTCAATGGTCCCCTGAAGAACCAGCCAGCCCTGAAGACAGTAGACCACATACCAAAGCAGCTATGCACACTATACTGTGAATTAGTGAGCGCCAACCCTGCATCTAGGCCCAATCCTGCTGATATTATCACAAGGTACTTCATTTCTACTTTTCTGCAGTAACCAAACTTGGTCTTTGCCTATGCCACCTGAACTCACTAAGCCTATCGTCAGTTTCTAGTTCAAAGCTTGAAGAGAACAAACATCGGCAGGCGAAGCTCCGCTCTATTTCTCGCCCTATTCCTTTCCTATACGTTTTATTCAACAGATATACTCAAACATCGAGGCATTTAACAGAGTACTTCTACAAATTGCAGATGTCGAAAAATAGGAGGTTACTTCAAGAATGACTTAATAGACACAATGCTCTTTTTGGAAGAGATACAGATCAAAGATAAGGTGGAAAAGGGAAAGTTCTTTTCAACCCTGGGCTCTCATCTAGACAGCTTTCCAGAAGCAGTGTGTGTTTCAAAAATTCTACCACAGCTGCTGACTGCATTTCACTATGGCGATGCTGGTTCCGCTGTACTTGCGCCCATGTTCAAGGTATGTTTTTAGATACTTACACTTCTGTACCAAAATTATCTCTGTCCTGAGTGGCATAGACATAGAGTACCATATAGTAAACTTATTTCTCACATAATGCGTGCCCTGTTTATAAACAAAAATACACTTCTAAGTCACTTAAAAATTACAAAGTGCAATAAGTAAAATTTTTAGTGTAGTTGTAGTGTTATAAAAAATAATTAATTAATAAATCAAAATCGTAACCAATATCCTGCGGTAGTCCGCTAGTAACATTTGAACCTGGTTGCAGAAGGTTCGTAAGATACTGCGGCCTGCTCGATGCTCAAATGACGGGTAAGGTACCTTGGTCCAATACGAATGCTCAAACGACGGATAAGGTACCTTATTTGTCATAGTCTCCTTGTAAGTTTTTATGTAAATCATCAAGTTTTCGTCAAACAGCATATTTAAGTAACATTGTCGTGCAGTCGTGTCAGCCAGGAGACCATGGATGCAATCAAAACAGCAACTTTTATTACCAACATTACCATTGATGTGCATTTAGATTTACCAATACAAAACAACCCCCTTGCCTTTCATAATTATTTCGTATTAATTGTACGTATTTAGTGCTTATCAAGACTGCACATTTTTAGCTGGGCAAGCTCTTATCAGAAGATGAGTATCAGAAGCAAATCGTGCCGTGTGTCGTGAAGCTGTTCGCGTCCAACGACAGGACGACGCGGTCGCGGTTGCTGCAGCAACTAGACCAGTTTATTATGCACCTTCAGAATTCCACTGTAAGTATTACGACGACTGAGTACTTTGCACCATTAGATGGCCCTACGGAGCTCCTGAGTCACGCTACCGACATTATCGTAAAACTCACTAAGTCTAATGCAGATTTGTGGAATGGTTGGTGGCAAACACTACTGTCGGAAGTTCTTAGGCAACCCGAGGGCCTGCAAGCAAATACTTAGCGATTGCTTAGCGTATCATCATAAAAAACAAATCAGCGCAGAAATTTGGCCACTAGCGATAACCCATTCAACGTTCAAATGCATCCACGATTGCTTAACGTTATCGTTCGGTCTTTGATAGAATATAATGACATCTAAACTGAAAACTAAGTTCCACAAACTTCTATCTACAGGTAAATGACCAAATATTCCCGCAAGTAATTCACGGCTTCTTAGACACCAATCCTATCATTAGAGAACAGACTGTGAAATCAATAGTGCACTTGGCTTCAAAGCTCAACTACAATAATGTAAATGTGGAAGTATTACGTCACTTCGCAAGACTACAGTCCAAGGATGACCAAGGAGGAATCAGGTACCCCTTCCTATTTATTTACATTGCACCTATTTCATACTAGGTCCTCGAATGGAGACCACGACTCGGAAAAAGGAGTATAGGTCTCCCCCCGACCAAGTGGACTGACGAACTGAAGAAGACAGCAGGAAACCGCTGGATTCATAGGGCACATGACCGGCCAGATTGGCGTCGATTAGGGAAGGCGGCCCAGCGGGGGACCTCTAAAGGCTGATGGATGATTGTATGTATGTATAGCACACTGGTGAGGCGACATAATTAATTAAATAAATTAAAATAAACTCTCGCCAGTGACATAAAATGCCTATAAAAGTCCACTGCTGAACTAACGGACTCTTCCAAAAATAGGAAGATTGGCCACACATCACGGAAAATAAATGAATACATACTGCTCCTTGTTCATATTATTATTTTCCATCCAACTTTCAGAACAAACACCACAGTGTGCCTTGGAAAAATCGCAGCGCATCTCCACCCTCAAATACGGCAGAAAGTGTTAGTGTCGGCGTTCGTCCGCGCCACGCGAGACGCATTCCCGCCCGCACGGCAGGCAGGCGTGCTTGCGCTGGCGGCCACGCAGCAATACTTTTTGCTGGCCGAAGTCGCCAATAGGGTGCTGCCGGCGCTTTGTCCGCTCACTGCCGACCCTGAGAAGCAGGTGAGGAACATATTCTAGAAAGTTCTACCCTCAAATATGTTCATGTCTAAAAGTTTCGCCGTTCGTGCCACCCGCAACGAGTTGCAGTCTACGCTGCCAGGCGGACGTGCTCCCCAAAGTCGCTAATACACTGCCGCCACTGCTGAGCCTAAAACATATATTCTAGATAGTTATACTCACGGGGGCGTGCTCGCGCTGGCAGCAACGCACTTTGCAACAGGAAGCGCACTACCAAAGTATCCAGATTAAAAGCTTTTATTTTACGCAGGGTTTTGTTAATTTACAGGTACGCGATGCCGCCTTTAGGACTATAAAGGGTTTTCTCGGCAAACTAGAAAAGGTTTCCGAAGATCCAAGTCTCAAAGAAGGAATGGGTAATTAATACACATTCTCATTTCTGTAAAAAACGTAGTTCAAATAATTTAAACCTTGTACCTGATTTAATGCGTTTTGTAGGTATTTAGTTAAATTTTTGTGGTTATTTTATAGCCATGATTGTCCATTTGCGCCCATAACCAAAACGTTATTGTTATACAGAGGCGGACGTCCACACGGCGACGCCGTCGCTAAGCAACGCGGCTGCCACGTGGGCGGGCTGGGCGGTGACCGCGGTGACGGCCAAGTTCTACCGCTCGCACTCGGACACCACACGCGTTCAGCACTCTGCCAAGTCGGCCCTTTCCAAGCCCGGTAGCCTTGGTGAGTATAGTTTACTGGCCGCTTAACAACTGGGTGGTGATTGCGATGTTGACCAAACCGCGCTCTCTATGCTGCCTTGGTCAATAAAGGTCACGGATACCCGGACATCGATTGATCTTAGGAGTAATACTGTCTATTTTTATACGTAGACTACATTTTACTACTGTTTTATTTATCCATTTATGAAAACGTTGGTCCAGTAAGACCACATCACATACATGTGGCGCCATCTCTTACCCATCGGTTTCGTCAATTTATGCAATATTCCCAGAACAACCGTCCTCGAGCAGCATGTCGACTACGACGTCATCGGTGACATCAATGACGTCACTGGAGCACAGCGAGTCGGCGTCTGACTACGACCCCGACCACTGGGACATGACCGCGTGGGGTGAGATCGACTCCAGCGCAGGAACCGGTAAACACTTTTGTTCTCACTCGTTGTTTCTATCGTATCCTCCTTCATTTTATATCGATTTCGGAGGCCGATGACGTCGCTGGAGCGACTGGATCCATATCAGTCGACCACAAACATCACTACTTCCGATTTCGTGACCATATCTGACGATGCTTTTTTTGATGACGTTGTTTATATATGATTGGCATCCGGGTGGTGATAATTTGAATTTACGGCGGCACCGTTACCGTCATAGAATCTTAGTTACTCAGAACCACAGACATCTTATCTGACTGATATTATAAATACATTTGTTTGATTGTTTGATACACCTTCACGGCTGAACCATACAACCGATTTTCTTAGAATTTGGTAGAGAGGTAATTCCAGACATGGATGAATGACTTAGAAGAATTTTTAGGTAAAATCCTTTGATTTTTTTTTTATTTTGTACAATAAAGAGTAAAATAATATTTATAATCTTAGAATGTGCGAGCGTAAGAGAATTTCTCCACCAATATTGACGAATGTGTCAGTTTCTGTGACGTGGGCAGGCACGGGCGCGAGCGCGAAGTCGCCGCCGAGCAGCGGCAGCGCGCAGGCCACGCCCGGGCTGGCGGCGCTGTGCGAGGACGACTGGGACAACGACGAGTGGGGCACGCTGCAGGAGCAACCGGTGAGCGCGGCTATAGTCACTATAGTATATTCGTGTAGTGGATTTGTCACAGTCTGAACCAGAAGCATTCATTTTCCATTAAATAATAATTAAATAAATAAACGTTTACACACTCACACCCCCGCACTAGGATTCCCTGTGCTGCGGGGGGCGGGGACACACAGAAAACACAACACAATTTAACACCCAAGACCCGAGTACAAACACTTATCTGCCAAATAAATGTCTGCCCCATTAATCTTAACTCCTTAATTCCCATTAATACATAATATAAATGAGGTGTATAAAAATGACATCAGGATCTGAATCTCCATGATATTGACTGTGGAAATGTCACTAGGCAGATGGTATTACGTTTTGAGGAATCGTTTCTTCTGCCTGTTCAGGTGTGCAAAATACACAATTGTTCAATCATGTCGTTAAAATTATAATTTATCATTCAATATCTTAAATCTAATATGCAATAATGTCCTAATTGTAATACTAAGAACAAAAATTTTATTAATAGTTAACATAATTAACACTTTTCGTTATAAAACATCTGCATACAAATTCTGTTATCCGTATCCATTACATATAGAGCGCCGAAGCGGAGCTGGCGTCGCCGTCGGAGACGTGGAACAATGCGCAGTGGAACGAGACGCAGCCGGCGCTCAACAACGTGAACAACGCGAACGCGACATACGTCCGCAGTTCTACGAACAATGCGCGCGAACACCGCGTCGCCTCGCACCAGAACAGCAACGACAGCCTCGGAGGCTGGGAGGACAGCGAGTTTGAACCCATCGAAGAGAACGCTGACGGTACGTTTCGTGTTAAAGAGTGGATTTCCACCGTGTGCTAGTCTATCATGTTCACACGCTGAGAAAGTAGGAAGGGCCTCGTCCTTGGTTACATCCGCAGTACTAATAGCATCGCGTTCTCTCGCACCAGAACAGCAAGTATAGCTTCTGCGGCTGGGAGGACGCAGAGTTCGAGCCCATCAAGGCTTTCCATAGTGCTAGGTAGTTGACTATTACACACTAGGAAAGTGGGCGGGGTCTCAACCGTATGTTGTACTGGGGCCGTACTGTAAGTATGATATGTGGAAAGGAGCTCGTTTCTATGGCCAACGAAGCTTTTGCGACTCTCGTGGTTGGCCCGCTTGACTGTTCATTAGCCCTTCAGGAAATAAAAAAAACAACAGAGGCGAGGCTGAGTTTGAACACCAGACAATAATAAGGTCCACTCACAATATTATAGTTTTCATTCTGCCTTCCAATCACTTTCTTCCGCTGATCATTTAAATTCCCCAATCTTGCAGCTCTGATCTGCGTTGTCAATTTTTAGAGAACAACTCTTCGAAAATGGACGAACTGCGACGGAAACGGGAAGAGAGAAAACTGCAGCGGCAGAGGGAGATGGAGGCGCGACGGAGCGCGCGCGGGCAGGGGCCCATGAAGCTCGGCACCAAGATCAACACAACCCCGCCGCCCTTCTAGACTACCTAAGTATCATTTACGTAAAAATGCCGTATAATGCCAGTAGTAAGGTATTGGATACCTTCACAGTATAACTTATGATTATTATGTATAAGGATGTTAAGGTACTTGCACATATTTCACCACCATACTCGCTTGATGTTTTTAAATGTGGACTCTTCTGGCATTATAATATAAAACAGATTCGAAGTAACCAAAGAAGGCGTGATGTAGAAGTAAGTGCGAGTAGTTTAGGATTCGATTCGAATTCAAATGCGGTGCACTTTTATTGCCATATTTGGCAAAACAGGCGACTTCTAATGACTCGCAAGCGTCTTTTGCGGCGAGTAGGTACTGTGTTGACATGCGCGATTGCGAAATTTAATACAAATAAATAAAGACCACCCTGATTTTTTAGTGTAATATAAACGATGCAGTGAAAGTGATCGGATACGTCCAAACTTTTATCGCGAAAGCACATAAGCTTTGTAAGATGAACATAAATATTGACGCTTCGCTTACATGTTTTAGCCTCAAAAATTAATAAAACATTATCTGACAAGTACCTAAGCCCGAGAACGTCAACATTTAAAACCGTTGTATCCGTAAATCTATGCATAAGAACCTGGGGGCAATTCACTTAAAACACGCTCAACGTTGAGCTCGTCGACGAGATAGGTCTACAAATTGATGTGACCCGGTGACTGACAGCTGACGGTGTCGCTGTCGTCGACCAATATAAGTAAACGTCAGTTAGCCACAGGGTCAGATAAATTTGGGCCACTTCCACGAGAATTGAGTTTCTTGTATAAAGTGAGAAGTTAAGTCAAGGTTGAGGGCGAGGCTGATGTTAGCGAATTGCATAGCTATGCAAAGGTTATTTCGGCAACATCCATTCCCCATAACAAGCTTTAGTGTACCATTATAAAAACAGTTTTCTAGAAATAACTTGGTCTTAGTCTTCTTCTTACATTATGTTTATAGAGCCTTGTTCTGTAAATTCCATGATTGTGGAAATCAATATAAAGTCTCATTCCTATGGATTCTTGTAGCAAAGTCTTCAACTAGTCTTGAAAGGTCTTTCTAGCTATGTGCCACTTATGAGCTTACTTTAACTGTACCACTCAGAAAAGTGTAGGTCCATTTATTATTATTGTTTATTGTCTGCACCTACATTTAAAAAAGTATTTTCTGTAATGTTCAATATAAATTTCGAATTCCATTCTGTTCCCATCTCAAATTAACATTATGCGCAACACCAAAAACGTATTCACAAACAAAACTACCTAACTACAAAATTATCAATTTTACAAAATACCGTCTCGACTTTAGAATTATTCGCAGATTGTCTGTGGAATTAATAAAGTCTTAAAGAATAAAGAACTTTAAAAACCGAGTATTTACTGTCGCTGACAGATAACTAATACTAAACTGAATTATTATCGATAAAGGAAAGGAGTCTAGTATGGGTCCAGAGCAGATAGTATATGTAATATATTTTATGTTAAATAAGAATCGGATTTTTATTGTTGTGGAGTGATTCCTTTTTCTCTTTGTCAGTGTGCTTATTATAAAGTTTAATGTTGTCGGATGTGGATGACATTGCGGCGGTCGGCCATAATATGTAAGGCTTCAACCATTCCTCTTTGCGATTTTGAAGTATTTAAGGTCTATTAAATTGTAATTGGCAATTGTACTGACTGATGGATGCGATTAAATGAATTCAAAAAAAATGTGACACTTCAAGGATTTTCTACGATAGTTAAATTAATATGTATAAGATTAGATTAAATTTTCACCAATCCATAGGTACATTGCATTTCAATTATTTGTAATAATACAAATGCAAAATTAAAATTGGAGATAGATATATTTCTCTACTATTATCAAATATTATCTATTATCTAACGTATCCGTGTCTGTACATTGAAGATATTTTTTTTTAATTCCACTGGGTTGTCACAGGAATGTGTCTGGAACAACTTTTAAGAATTTTTGTGTGAGAGCTTCACACGAAATCAACTGAACGAATTCTTACGTTTCCACTATTCGAAAACATCTCCTATGTATCTCATCACGATTGGATGAGTAGAACTGGAGTTACAACCTGGTCTCTCTTTGGCTAACCCGCTCAACCAGTGTATGGTCCTTATAAAATGGTCATCGGGAATGACGTAGGTATTTCACGTGCAGGACACGGATCTCTAACCAAAGTTGAGAAGTTCTAGAGCGCACTCGACCATGTTGCTCCAGTTTATATTGGTGGAGGGGTGAGTGACCTGCTGTATTGTGGAACGCTCTAAAACAGCTCGAAGGACTACGACAAGAAACGACACAATTAACGCGGTCGAAGTCGCGGGCATCAGCTAGTAATATATATTATCATAATTGGTCAAGGTCGATTAATAATCATACCTATCCAGTTATTTCTGTTTATATTTTACTAAATAAATGTCATTTAAAATTATGTATTTTTATTAATTGTCACATAAACATTTATCGGTTCTTGAAAATAAAAAATGAAAGCTGCATATGAAAATGCATTTAATTTCAAATTTATAAGGTTGTATTTTAAAGTTTAAAAGCCAAAGTCTGAAGTGGAATGTGTAAGATAATATTGAATACAATTACGATACGGTAATTGATAGTATGTAAAGAAAATCTGGAGATAAATAAAATGATGTACAAATAAGCTTTGAACGGCGATTCTACGGCGATCATAGCTTATACACAGTCATGTAATAAATGTTGTGAGCGTGACTCCTTCAATTTGTTTCTTCGTTTATTGACGCATACGTTTGTATAAAGCTTCGCGTCGTGCCGTTACTGGGGAGACCGGTGTTTAACATAAGAAACGTATTGAATACCTTATTAAATATCACTTGCTTCAATTGGGAAGGAAAACATCGTGCACTGCATATTTCAATTTATAAGTATGTATGCAATCTCTAAGTAAAGTCCAAATTGTGTCAATTGGCAACTTTGCATTAACAGAAAAATTACAATTACCTTTGTCTGTCGATACTGTAAATTATATAGTTAATATAATATACTGGGGAAGCTGAAAGCAGATATTGAAACAAGCCTTGCAGCTTATTAATATTAAATGATATCCTCAACTAAAACACCATTCTCTTTGAAAAATCTCTTTGAAGTACGCACTTACTGCCTTACGGAATATGCTTATGTATTTTATATTAGACTAATATAGATAGACAAACAAAATTAAAATTATATATTTATTTATAACGAAAATTAAAAGTCAACATTTTAACTTAATGTAGATGCTTATTTCACGCTTGTTGCTCTCTGGAATATATTTTCGATTAAAATATATATTTAAGGGCTCGTTTACATGCGACTGCAAATGGTTGACGACAGCCATCGACATTCACGTATGTTAGAACCCTTAGGTAACTTTGTGATAAACTATGGAGTTTAGGATACAAAAAGAGGCATTTCTCTTCTATTGACTCTCGTACCTGCGAAACAAAACAGTTAGAACATAGATATTTATTGTTGCAGCAAATTTAAATTGTAAAAACCATACATTTAGCAGATTATTTATCTATATTATGTAATTGGCCATTTTAGCCTTAATATATAAAATATAAACAATTATTCATAATATTTATTTAGAATAATTTGACTTCAACTCTTCTTCATTATAATTATTTCGATATTATTTTTTCGTTGTATCCATATGCTGTACAACAAAACAGTGTTAATAAAAGCCTAAATACAGTGAAAGGCTCTTTATTTTAATTATATTTTATTGCAATTACATCATATTTTTAAGCATATTTGCATCAGTTTTGTCAGACTTTGGAA
>DWLO01002713.1:0-12059 GCA_018245335.1 Dalla quadristriga | reverse complement strand
TTGCGCAAATATAACATTAAGTATTCAAATTCATATGTTTCTAGTTATTTAATTCATCTATTTGTGTTATGCGACCATGGGTTAGAAGGAAAAATAACAATGTATTCAGAGTGTAGTTGACACTTTACTTTCATTAAATAAAATAAAATATTTACTTAAATGTTATTGGTTGGTAAGGTATTATATAAGGGTTTCATAAAAATAAAAACAATTTCACAAAACCTTCACCATATATTTATTAATAAAGACAATCTAAAAGATCACGTAAGTCATTGCCTTAAAAAATTAGTTACCCTAGTAAATTTATCAGTATATATAATAGTTTTATTTTATTACTTATTGTTTCAAAGATATGCGAAAGTGAAGAGTCGCCCGGCGCGGGTGGACAGGACTCGGCTTAGTCGTTGTTCTATACGAATCATCACATTGAATAGTTTAACAATGAATCTAGAATAATACAAATACATTTACACGTCAATGAAACCTATCCCCGTGTTTAATCTAAATGCTTATTCAATTTAATGACCTAACGTGTCTACGCGAAGAATCGTGCTAATCTAAAAAGGTGTCTACAAATTTTTATAGTATTTTAAGACTTGTAATTTACAGAATTTTCAAAATCACAACACAGAGTGTAATATCAAATTATCGTGCGGCCGGCACGGTCAGGTTACAAGCTACTGTTTACATCACGAGCTTACGTACTTCATGCGCGTGCGCATTGCCACCACAGGCGGTTATTGTATGCCAATCCAGATACACTATACTTTTCAGATTTCTAATGTTATGGAATCGTACGCAAAATTGAATTCAATTCTCATCGCAACATTGGTACTTTACATAACTTATGGTAGCACTTCACATGGCGTATTGTTGTTTGGGCACGCAACGTAAGTTTCAAGTAATCCAAGTTGTATGACTACGACGGTCTTTTAACTATTGCAGTATTCTAACATATTCAGTTTGTCAACTTCTTTATAATGATGTTCAGTATAGTTTTGAAAACTTTGAAATCTGCATTGTGTTAGCAGTTAACTTGTCAAAATTGATGCGTTTTGTTCGTTTGTCTAAAATGCAAAATACAAATACGCCAAGGAAGTGTTTCCATATGACAAAAGTAGCACATTCTATGTGGTATATTGCGCATCGCAGGGAGTGGTAGCTCGTGTCCACCGATTATTTTACAGCTATTTCATACAAAATTAGAAGAATATAATATTCACTTAGGATTACAAAATATTAATGCTATATAGTAACATTATGTGTTGACACAAAATACAGAAATATGTATATACAATTACATAGGTGCTGTTAGGGACATATAGAACATGGGAGAAGGGGGGTCACTAACGAGTACATAAACGCTATACGGGCATTAGGTTTTTAGTGATGAAATGGCTACGTATGTTATTATACACGTAACAACAGGAAAATGAATTCAAGGCTCAACGGCAAGGTTCCAGTGAACACTGAGCTTCGGGAGCTTAAATAATTCACCCTAGACAGTTTAATAGAATTAAATTAAATAGATTGTTTTGTTACTTTGATGAGAAGTTACGATAAAATATTTTCAATTCATTTCCATTTGTAGTATATCTTTGTCTTTTCTTTAATAAATTGACATGTAGTTATTGTTTTGTATATTTTAGTATAGACTGAATAAACGAACGATACAGTAAGTAACAACTAACAATTCAGGGCACAGGCGATGATGTAGCCGACGACCCTACGATGCATTAAGATGCAATACCTAATAATGAATTTTAATACACCAAGATGGGTAAAATGTAATCTAATAATGTTGATATCAATCAGATGTCTACTGCACTACTTTGCTTGGTTTTGAATATAATTAAAATACAGTAAAGTAAACTTGCACAGGCAAATTACATTTTGCCCATCGAAAGGTGGAGTTAAAGTTAACATAAGATAACAGAGATTTAAAATTAGTTAACGATTGAACTAAAGTTGCACGCGAGCGGCGCGGCTGCAGCGCGTGCGCGGCATAGTGCACCATATATAAATGCAATTTCCAGTGCTTCGTATTTTCCGATCTCGATAAAATAATAAATGAAACGAAACAGAATATAGTAGAAAAATAAAAGTGTAAGGCACTTTCTACATTGAAATCGAAATGAGACGTTTATTATTCTGATGTTCTAAGAGTATTTTGTACCAGTGATTTGTATTTAATTACCTATTATGCGATGTTAGACTTCCATCAGGCAGTCAATAAATATGACGTTAAGAGGGTAATTTTATTGTTCTACCAAAATTTAACTATACCACGTCAGATACCTACGTGATGAAATTTGTATCCCATCAATCGTCAATATTTACTGATTGTCTGAGCGCGGTCTGAGGCTAGAAGAGGCGTAGGCTAGATGTTTCGCTTTAAGTTAGGATACATAAAATAAGGTAAGATTTATAAAGCTAAACCCTGACTAGTATGATTTTTGGTGCATGGAATGGGTTGGTGACTCCACTGAATATAGCTACAAACAAATAGTAACGACAATGTTTCTTCGATTGCGTCATAGTTCGCTGGCTTCGAAACTTTAGACATAAAGAATACCTTTCAGTCTTAAGAGCTAGAGTATTGTTAAAAGTATTTCTGGAGGGACTTCAAACATTTTACGTCGTAGATATAGACTTATTTCTGGTAGCGTAAAGTTTGTCTGAAAAAATATTCAGTATTTATACAACATGTCTCCTGACCTAATTTATTTTTACGAAAATAACTTTGTATGATTAATTTCAATGCTGGCAGATGAATTCTACACGATGTAATCACGATGGATGTTAACCACGCGACCATAACATTATATTTATAAATATTTGAGTATTTTTTACTATACCTACGTATTTTCAGAATATTTTTTTTGCTTTTCATGTATTTTAGAAAGGACCGTAGATTATGCTACTGACATCTTTATATAAATGAATTAAGAATGTTAGGTACGAAGGTCGCCTGGTCAGGATGATCGTGGTCACAGTCGGCATATACAAGTATTCTATTAAATACATCTAATTATGAACAATTTGTAGTTCTATTAACTTTTTCTAGTACAAAATAAATGGCACATATTCTTAGCAGATTGAAAGCATCAAGTAATGCGCTAGTCGTTTGTAAACGGGGTTTTAATTAAAGCCTCATCTTAACCTAAAACATTAAACTATATTTCGCTATCGTACCCATCTCTATTATTATTTTATAAAGTTTTCTAAACACGGTATTCTTACGAGTACTTATAACTTAGACACAGGTATAGTTTTGGCAAAAGTTTGGCATTTCGAATCCGAAATAAGTAAAGAATTAAGTATACCGTTAAAAAATTTGCCTAAGTTGTTAAAATAGAACACAACCAAATAATCACACAGTTAGTGATGTACAAATACATAGCATTTAGATAAAGATTTAATCTTATAAATATTCACATACATCTACTGCGGTACGAAGACACCAAGTTCATTGAATGCCTTTGTCACTGGCAAAGTCCATTCAGGTACTTATGGAAGGAAAACGAATGTGTAGGTATATTTAGAGTATACGTCCAGAATAAATATACGAAGTGGTCACTCGACTCTGGGCGTCGAACGATCCTTATAGTAGAGAATAGAACCTTTCCCAAGCTTTGGCTACAAACCTACTAATACTGGGAGCGTTACACGCTTCTCCTTCAAACGTATTAAATAATTAACCTAAACAGGGTAAATTAATTTATTACAAGTAAACAAATTTAATTGTATTAAAATTATTAACATGTCTTTTACGAGGAATACTTACTGCCCCAAAATTAAAAGCTAGTCGATAGAAGATACGTTGGCGCTTCGGAAGACAAGAAGTGAGTCGAGTGAGACAAGACATCACAACCGTTGAAGTGTCACTGGCGGAGTTTGGCAGCAGTGAGCCTATATAGGCAAGTCTTACACTTGTATTATAAACTTGAGCAACCGATTTTATTGCCCGATTTGTACATTTCATTAAAATTATAGACAGTTTACTTTCAAACATATATCACAACACGAAGGTACACGTACATACAATTAGTTTAAATTTCTTACAAATAACGAATATTCGAAATATAAATAAGTAGGAAATATATTCCGAATATAAATTATATAAGACATTAATAAGAACGATCAACAAGGAACCACAACAATAAAATTATCAACATAAAATATAGAACATTTGAGCATTTCAATAATATTTATGTAAAAAAATATTATTTCTCAATTTCATTAACTGTCTGCTTCTGTGAAATATTTGGGATCAAGAAGAAAATGGCAATGTCTACTAATCTAACAATACTTTGTAGAAGGCCCTTACGTGATCGAGGAACAATGGTGGTGACCGAATCCACTGAGAGTTAAGTAGTTTAAAAAATATTATTAAATATTATACGTTATGCTAATTTAAGGCCACGTCGAAACCTAGCGGTTTCTAACTATTCGAAATTTACGTATTTTAATGCAACCGGTTAACGACGGCGGTGTGTAAGTGGAGTTACGGCTCAGATTTTACGTGTCAAAGACGACGAAAATAAATTTATCAACGTTTCCGTGCAATGGCGTGTCGACCCGCTTCATTAGTCATTCAATTTTCGCACAGATATTTATCATTGTGACGTTCAACTTGAGCTCATAATATTCACAGAAGCGTCCCCTCGTCTGTCAATATTTATCTAAAATTGTGCATCGATATGTGACTAGCTTCGGTACGGATGCTGAATTAAGTTATCTTAAACTATTATCTACTTAATAGAGTTAAGCGTACGATTGGCCGCAATCTATGTAAAGGAAACCGACCACTTTTAGGCCTATTCGTTACAGATAATTTTCAATAGAACTTCCAAATTATAATTTTGCGACATAAATAAAATATATACTAAGCGAAATAAAATAAAGAAACCAAGCAACTTTTTAGCAAGTATTTTTTTTAGATTTTATTAGGAAGTAATTTAAAAGTGTAATGTCTTTTCAATGTAAATGCCAATTACCAATAATAATCCAAATTACCTCAGGCTCTGAAGTCGAAAGTGTTAGAGCAGTGGACTTTTAAAGGTGATGGATGGATGGATGGTTATGAAACCTAACTTAAACTATAAAATGTCGAAATTAATATAAAATATTCTGAATATGCAATTGTCAATCTAATGAAGTTGACAAGTTTCCATTCCAATTTATGGAAAGAGATCGATCTCCTTTACCGCTTCCGTTTCACTAATACGATTGGACAGTACCATAGTGTGTTTTGAGTAGTGTACAGGGGCACTACCTATTGACTGTATCTTTAGTAAAACAGCGGGTAGTTTTAAGTTCAAACTGTCACTATTACCATTTATGGTATTGGAAGTAGGTACTATCCAATGGTGCCAGTGTAATGAAAGCATTTGTCTAATAAAAATAGAAAAATAAAAACAAGAAAGAAACTACAAAATAAAATAGTTATGTAATGAGCAAAGAAGCAAAATGTAATAGTGAGCTGAGCTCGCAATAAAACAATTCCATAGAAACATTGATAGAAACGAGGTAGTGTAGTTACTACACGAATTACGATACATTTATAACACTAGTTGTAATAGTTAAGTAGATTATATTGTTACGAATATAGAATTCGCCCATCAATTACCGTAGCGCCAACAGAGAACTATTGATCTATTTACAACATCACACTTGCAAAGTCACATTAAGAATTAAGTCTGTCATATAAAAACTTTACGGAGATCATATCTAACTATCTATATAATGTATCATCCGATATACAAAATATCTTTTGCGCTCTCTTCAATAACGACAATTTTGACACTTTTAGTAAGTCAGTATTGTATTTTGGGACTCGTAAATTTTACCCTAAACTTTACTAGCTACTAGTCACTAAGTCGCTGTTTCTAAATCACTTTTCACGAATCTATATTCTAATTGTAACATTAGTAAATGCTTTAACGATTCAGCATTTTGTCAGAGTCCGAGAGCAAGTCATTCTCAAAATTTTAGTAATAGGAGGTTGAGAAGGGAGCGTCGCCAATGCGCGCGGACGGCGACGCGGCGACGGCGCGTGCCTACACTAATTGCGAGGAACGGGCCTCAAATATTGAGAGTATCATTGTCAAATGGTGATACGAGGGCACAAGGCGGGATGAGTGAGCAAGGAGTCGGTTACAGCGCGGGCGGTTTGCTTTTATATTCGAAAGTCGCGAAGGATCTGTCTTCAGATCGGTCAACCTTTTCATAAGGCTTTTCAAATTTTGGTCGTTTTGGCTCGGCGTCGAGTGGCCGGTGCGACTTCATGTGTGCACTACGACTTTTTACTTTGTTAAATACTCTGAAACATAACAGGATACATTTTAAAAATTGCAACAGAACAAAATAAAGGAAGCAAAAAGAAATTTATATACTATTCCAGAATAAAACCACTTAAGCAGAAAGCGCTAAAGCAAAACATGAAGCGTGTGTTCTACACTTTATATGTAGATACGTAAAACATCAATACACAAAATTTCTTTTAATCTTACAATAATGTGCAGTAAAATAAATTATAAGTGTATATTCTGATAATTTTTATATGCAATGGACATAATCTCTCTTTATACTTTACTAAGAAAATACATTATACGCATATTTACAATGTTTCACATCCTATTTATCATAGTGTGGTCCCTGGGACGCTGGTATAATTCCTCTTTTTTAAGTCACTAAAGCTGATTGAACACACAAAGGCAACACTTTCAATTGAGTTATACTTTACATTTTGAAAATCAAATAATTAGACTTATGGAACGTGATTGTGTTATTGCAATTTTATAAGTAATCAGTGTGTAAAATATATAAAGCTTATCACATTTGTATATTCAATTGCTAGAATGAGGTCATAGTTAGTTCAGTAATCCATTGTCACAGGAATCTTGCTATGTCGAATGTTTTTATGTCCTATTAATATTAATAAACGGTGTTATTTAATCAAGTTGCGACAACATTTATTTGACATGCAATCAACATCGATAACACTGATTCAGCACATGAAAGTTAATAAACATCAATTCAATGATATTTACTGAATCAGTGCATGTTAAATTAATACATAGGTACATAATATTACATACTTTCGTTTATCAAGTTAGCTAAGACTAAGCTGCGCATAAATACTTAAATAATTTCCTAAAATGGTGCAAGCGCAATTTAAGAGAAACCAAATTTTAATCTAATGACACGATTTTACAAAATATTTATGTAAAGGTTTCATATAAATTGCAACTGCAAATGACCGCTGACGTATTGAAAAGCGATGAGCTCGCGAGGCCGGACAACGGCACTTACTTCCCGCAGATCTTGCACGGATACTCCTCGCCTTCGTATGACGTGGGTGACGATACTGACGACGTGTAGGATGTGGTACTGTGCGACGTAATCTGGCTTAAGGAACCCTGGATGTGGACAAGTCGAGTGTGTTAACATCCTAACATACAAGTATTTAATCCTCAGCGAGCCTGAAGACAAAGTGTAGCCCACTGTTTAAGCCGGTGCTTACTTGAGAGGTAACCTGCATATCCGAGTTCCAGCTTCGTAAATATAGAGATTTGTAGTCTTTTGTAACTTTTTTCCAGAAGTAGTAAAACTGCACACACTGCTTCGAATCTTTTGTTCTTATCTGCGAAGGAGAAGCATATAAATATTGAATACTTTCTTTTCATTATATTGCCTGTGTTACGTAAAAATGGTAAGTTTGCTTACAAGTTGAGAAATCCTAAGGAAGTCCTTATCATAATGGCTGAGGCCAGCTAAAAAGGCTTCGACTTCATCGGGTGTCCAACGCGGTTCGTGTTGCGATGGGGCGGCTGGTCGTGACATGAGGCGCAGCGTGGCGGCGCGAATGTCACCTCCGCATTCGCCTAACGTCTGCAGTGCAAATTCTCGAGTGTGGCCTCCCACTGGCATAGCCGCGCACATCGCTAACTCCATGAACATGCGAACTGTTAATATAATTTTGCATATTAATATTGGTTATAATGTTAAAATATACATCCATTTTAATGGTAAGTAGAAAATATTCATACCCTCGCCATCGTCTAACGCATCGTTTATGCCAGGATCCCAAAGGAGCTGTTCAGGTGCTCTATGTAGATCAATTCTGTTATTACACATTTCTGGTATATCTGCCTGGAAATCTACACCAATATTTATTCGTGGTAGCCGTGGTTCGTCTACTTGCGACACCACCATATCACCTAAAACGAGAGTCCATGATTATCTTACCGCTTTTGTCTAGAAATAAATCCCGTAGGGCCATGAAATTTGTACTTACCATGTACAAGCTCGATAAATAACCCAGATCCATCTCTATCTGGAGGCAATATGGGTTGCGGTGAATAGTGGTGGTGATTACGACGCATACGTGACCGACACGGTCCGGCCGGTGACGCGCGACGTTTACGACGTTGCGGTGATGCTGGTACACTATTCGGACTTAAAAATACTGCCGGAACCGATTCTCGACCCTCAACGCATACCTGCAGTATAAGGAATTAATATATTTATATATTTTCAAAAATTATAAAATATTCAAATTTTAAAAAGTTACGATTATTTAGATTAGTACTAATAATTACCTGAAGAGATGTGTCGTGCTGCCACTGATGTAACGGTGCAGACATTGAAGGACAGCCTAGACGACTTTGTCGGCGAATTGGTCTTTGGTTTGAAAAGTCACGAGGACTACTAGACAAAAGTGGATCTTCTGAATTAAGCATGATGCGACGTGGCGTCGGTGAGGGTTCTAATGAATATGCATCTAATGATCGGCATTCTTCAGGCAGTACTTCTTCCAGAGCTTCTTCAACCTAAAAAAGAAATACGAAATATACGAAAATATACGAAATAATTCATGATTTTTGGTTCGTATGTAAAACAAATTACCTCTTCTTGACTAGACATTGTAGCGGTAAAAAAGGCAGCGGAAAGTGGTGATGAAGCTCGCGGTACAGTGTGTGCTGGTGAGTTAGCATCGTGAGAAGCTGGTGGTGTCGGATAAGTTAATCCAGGTGACCTTTGTGTTGAATAACTTCCACCAGGTGATGTTGCCGTGTAAGTCAGACCTGGGGAATCTCCAGTGGTGTAAGAAAGACCTGGAGAATTTTCACCATAACCAATTCCTGGAGATGGCACAGGTGATCCTCCGTGGCAAGCTCCAAAATCGGCTAAAGATTCGGGTAATGGAGAGTTCAAAACTGCAGCTAATCGCCGACTCGACGGGAAAGTTACTGGAGACCGTTCACGGATAGCGGCAGCAACAGTTGCATAGTCTTCTAAGGAAGCTAATTCTTCTAAGTGATCTGGAGTCGACGTAAATTGAAAAGTTTCTTCGTTCAGAGCTGGTGAAAAATATCCGTCGTCGGAGTTGAAAGATACTCCAAATACTTCCGGCCGAAAAGGAAATTCCTGTTGTTGCGGAGATGACTGCCCGGGATCGGATGCTGATCTTTTTACGACCTGCAATAAATTACCACTTCAGTAACATGTAAACTATACAATCATGTTGATAATGCAATGTATTATGTAATTACCTTGGTATTACTACCCTTTTTGAGCAATTCTATCAGAGTAGAGTCTCTTTGAGTAGTAGTGATGCAGGCAGGGGCGTTTGTAGCATTAGTTACTATGGGTGGAACCTTTGGTGACACAAATTGAGCGGTCGTTGGTATTGGGGAAGGCGGTGACGTCACAGGTGTTCTAATAGTTGACAAAGGCGGCGGCGCTGGCGCAACAAAGCCTGATCGAGTAGACACAGGATCAATACTTGAACCTGAAATAAATATTTTCATAAAATGTTGTCAATTTGTTTTGCAGAGTATGTGTTGGTATTTGTTTTACCTTTAGAAGATAACATAGACATTGACGATGCAGCAGCGGCAGAAGAGGCAGTTGCTCCCCTCCGGCTAATGATCTTCTCTTCAATTAGTGCACGTACTGACACAGATGCGGTTTGAAGGGGCGGGCCAGTAGATTCTTTCTTATCTAGCTTCTTATTATCCGAGTCCTGAAATATTTACCACAAATTTCAACAACAAAAATTTTATAAAAATAACGCAAAATAATCTACATTTATAGGTGAACTATTATTTATTTTTAATAATATAATTATATTATTTTTAAGTAATATTTATATTTTAATCTTGAATATTCGTGAACAAAGCATCCTGAGGAAATAAATCTACATTCCTGAGAGATCTCTACCATGTTCACAAAGGCTAAAATAGTAAGCGATTTAAAAAATATATGTCTTTCCGTGAGTCGGAAATACTTAGCCCGCCGGAAGGATTCCTGTATCTCTATCGGACGATGTTGGAATAACAAACAGCACTATCTGCTAAACAAGCCCTTAGAATATCTCTTACATGAAATTTTGCCTCTGAACATCATTCGTAGAACTAAAATTTACTTATTTATTTATTAGTTATACACTATACAAATTTAAAATTACATAGATGGTTTAGTTATGTATAGCTGATTGAAGCCGGTTATATCTTTATATGCCTATGCCATGCCGATCCATAAAGTATGTCTAATCAAAAGCCACGTCGATCCATCGCTCTGTTACGGCGTTCACGAGGGACAAATTAATAATCACTTTCACATTTATAATATTAGTAAGGATATTATGACTTTACCCTATATGGATCAGGCAAATTAGTTTGCTAACCTTTTTGAAATATCCACCGTGTAGTCGCATGTGGCCATTGAGAGCAGGTATATTTTTGAACTTGCGGTGGCAAAGGTTGCACTCGACAGGCTTTGAGTCGCTGATTCGCGGGACGCCGCCCGCTCCGCTCGCCGCCCCGCTCGTACTGCCGCCACTCCCACATTTCGGACTTCCCTGTTGTGCCTGTGAAATTTACGATAACTTTACAAAAGTTCAAAAGACTTTGAAACCGTGTTACGTACTTTGTAATTTCAAGGTAGGTATAAACTTTGTATCTTCAGTAGCTCCTTAATATTCCAAGTTAATTAATGGATTTGATGAGCTCGCGAAATCTTCGCCGGTTTAAAAGGGAACTTGTAATTATAGGTCAATCCTACGCTCTCTAACAGATTCTGTAACATTTTACTGGGGTTTTTCAAACGAGCGTGACATAAAATACATCCTTTGAAAAGGCAGTGTGAGCACTTTTTATGTTTTTTCTCTAGATAAAGCGCTTTGCAGTTATTCATTCATGTAGAATTTTAATTAGTTGCGGGGATGTCCGTCGTCGTACGAAGCAGCAACGTCCTCGCGGCGCACATATTTTGTCCTCTTAGGAATAGTAATTTAAATAAATAAAGTCTTTTCAATATAAAGCTCTTTGCATTTATCAAAATGTGTAATATGCATTTCCTCGGTAAGCTTAACTAGTTAGAGAAAGAGTTATTTTATCATATACTAGGTACGACTGTGCGTAGTGTTAACCATACGTTTCATATTAAAATCAAGTATATTCGTTTAGCATAAACGATATATGTATTTCGTATACGCATATACGTTATACGCATTTCGTATAGCAGGGCACGGGTCTCTTACAATTGCGGAAGCCTGGGACTCCACCTCGCTGCTCTAATGCGGATTGGTAATGTGGTTAGTGGCCAACCCAAGTATCGGAAGTTTTCAGGCCGCCCCAAGTTCTCCGACCAGTTTTAACGGCGGTTATCTAATGATAACAACTAGGACCGACTGTTTAAAGTGCCATCCGTAGCATGGAAGCGCTCATGAAATTTTGTCACTAGCGGTCCCCAACTGCCGGCCGAGACCGGCACGGCTTAAGACATACAGATACATCGATCCTCACTTGAAAATAAAGCGGACGGATCACGGACCAATCAGGGAGGACTATGGAGTTTTAAAGTTACAGTTATGCAACTATTTCATGTAGGTATGTATATGGATGGTGAGACAGCTATACAGAGCGCGCGCTCGAAAATAATCATCGTATGCGCCAAACATCATTTTAATTTTCACTCAAAACTATTTGACGGATTAAGAAAATGATTTTGTACATTTCAGAAATAATTATTTACTATGTTTTGAAAAT
>DWLO01002712.1:0-12062 GCA_018245335.1 Dalla quadristriga | reverse complement strand
CAAGAGCGAGTTAATAGCAATAACAACAGCACAGACCATTATTGCTTGTGGTCACTAATATTTTATCACTGGCTCGTTACATGTAACCATCTAATAAAATAATATCACATTACTTACACCGATTGTATATAGCTGTACAATCGCGGTCTGAAATATTGTCACCAGGGTTCAAATACGATTTGTTGTCGCGCTGAACTTGACAAGACCCACTACTTGTTATTAGGTAAGTTATTAAAACTGAAAAAAACTTTTAAAAACTGTACCACTATTTAATTACTCTTATCCTTATTATTTTATCACATGACACACATTTTCAATTGTATTTATTTTATTGTACGCCATAAATAAATTACAACGGATTATAGGTACACAAAAATACTTAAATTCTAAGGTACAAAGGTGACAGAAATACTTAAATTCTAAGGTACAAAGGTGACAGAAATACCTCAATTCTATGGTACAAAGGTGGTCCTATCGCTAAGCAGCGATTTCCTCCAGACAATCACATGATGAGGAGTGAAGGAATACAGCTATGATACAAGGTAGGGTGCACAAGAGATCATAAGGAATATTGAAATCAGCATTTAATAATACGTGATAACGAAACGCACAAATACTTACTTTCTTTTATCTCACCACTTTGCTTACGTTATTTATAACACCAATTTTTATTGACACGTTTGATATATAGATCGGCAACAGCCCATAGAAGATTCAATCTAAATACCTGTGTATAGAATTTAGCTCGGTAAACATTTTCCGATCGCGACTGTACATCAATAAAATCGTTTTACTGATGTGACCACCCCGCAAAGATGCGAACAAGACGACAATTATTCCTTTGTACCCCTGCGTAACTAACCGCAACCGTCAGTACAAAGGAATAAGAAGCAGATTCCTTTGTACTTTACATTCGTAACGGCACGGTTAAATTCTTGGAGATGGAACATAGAGTAACATGCTTAATAGGTATTGAGCCCATAAATTAACCTGTAACAACTATAGTTGAGCCGACCGCGCATCCATCATGGGGAAAGACACCCATTGAGATTATTAACTGGCCAGTTAAAACATCTTACGAGGCCTCGGCTGTATTGAGTATTTCGCGGTCAGAATTAAGTGGCTAATACTTAACGGTACAAGTGGTATCTTACTTACCCGATCGGACATAGGACCACCGCCGTATCCATTTACGTGGTGAAGCAATTTTTTGTCTGTTAGTAGCAACTTTAATGCCCCATTTCGATGCATCCCTAACAGTCTAAATAAACAAAAAGTTTGAAATAATTACTTATGAGAAATGGTGATATTATTTAAAGTTTACAATTTTATTAAGGTGATGCAAATATGATACCAGGAAAGACATAAAATCCCACTCTTCGTTGCTGATCTTAATTATCAATGCGAAAACTTGTTTAGATGTTTGATACGCCTTCACGGCTAAACCGATCTCCATAGGATTTAGTAGAAACGTAGTTTGAATCATGAAGATGGTCATAGGATACCTTTGATCTTTAATATTACCGAGCCCGAGGGAACGAAAACATTATAAATTTAAAGCAGACGAAGATGCGAGCAACAGCTAGTAATATTATAAATGTGAAAGTTTGTGAGGATGGATGGATGTCTGTTTGTTTGGATGCCGAACCTACTGAACGGATTCTTACGAAGTTTGATGTGAAGACAGCTGAATCACAACGAAAGGATAAAAAGAAATAGTAGAATAAAATAGTTTGTTTAGTTTTAATTGACGAGTTGACGTCACTGCACCACGGTACATCCATCGGTACAGCCAATCTATATTGCAAATCTAAATTGCATAATAAGAAGCTAGGATACTTTACAATATAATTAATACATAAACAAAACTATTTAAGAGACTCCCGCTGTCGTAAATCGTTTACCTGTGGTGGTGAAACGTTTATTCCTTAAATAATGTCTAGACCAACCCACAAATTGAAACTTAACTACAAGCGCTGCCTTCAAGTACCCTAACCCAAATTGCCAGCTTTGCATAATTTGACCCGAAGGATTAAATGCTGAAACCTGACATAAATCAGAGTGATATGAATTAGAACAGACGCAGAGATAAAGAAATTTCCATCCATTATGGTGGTGTCGCCAAATTGCCAAGTCTCAATAGCTTATCAGGTGGTATTTGAACACTATTGAGGTATTAGGACTACGTTCCACTGAATGTTATTGGCAATTTATTTAAACTTGAATTGGGAGGAATTAATAGGTAATTTAGAAAGCGCCAGTATATCAGACTGGACACAAATGATTTTTAATAGTCTAATTGGCTGGCAATTTATTAGTTAAGAGGTTTTTGTCAAGGCTTTAATTAGAATCTGAGAGGATACCCGTACTTAGTAGCTTAGTACTGAGTCATTACCATTGATGATAGACTTTTAGAGAGCACTAGGTGTTGGCACTGACTAGTAAATAAAGATGAACCCCGCGTCACCTACATTGAAAGTGAAGCACCCTAACTGTGCCGATCTATTCGTACATATACAGCGCCTCACGCACACTCTTACATCATAGCATGCCGAACGACTGCCACTTTTGCATTCATCTGACATCCCTCAAATTACGCAGTCAGAGCGGCGCGGATTTCTTCTTTTTTTATTAGTCCGTGTATAAATAAATAAATTTGCAAATCCATATATTTCATGTTGTACCACAAAAATTTAATAAAGTGTAAAGAGGTCTTGACTATCCCAAGCGATTCAAAGCAATACGAAAGCGAGGATATTTTCAACTAGCCCAGCTTAAAGTGGAAATTAGTCCTTTCTAAATCGGTTAGTTATTTGTAATTGGCGCCATAATATCTTAGCTATTCGGTACGCAACAATGGCGTCGATAAGCGGTTGATGTATTATTTTGTCGCACAATTAGTGCGTGCGATGCTGGTTGTACGCAATTTATTCCCCGGTAACGAGGAACATTGCTTTGTTCCGAGTATATTGAGAGCTGAGGAATGCAGGAATTAATCAAGATACCCGGGCTGTTTCTCGCATGTACTTTAGCACCGTGTTACTTCATTTTGAAACCGTGAAACCAAAGAGTATAATAATATATACGTGAAACTGAGTTTCTAGTCGCGTTCATTGCTATAGTAGTGACATTCTGCTGATAGATACTATATTTTTATTTTATTTATTTAGTCACACCAACAGCATTCCGCACAAAATATTCACATAAAATTCATTACAAACAAACAAAATCGCTGATATGTATGCCAGTTTTCTAGTCATGTTCTTCGCTATAGCAATCATGTGATAGATACTTACTTAATTTTTTTGGCACATCAACAGCGTACAGTACATTTAAATTATAGTCATTACAAATCTCTGATACGAGTATGTACGCCTAAACGCCAATATGGCAATTACAGGCGTGTTCATCTTTCTGTTAAACATTAGGGTGACTTGTTGCAATATTTATGTTATATACTTACAGTAAAATATAACAAACAAATTTTAATGAAAATTTTAACGACATTAATAATATTATAAGTAAGATTTTCAAGCTAAGTAGGTATGGATATAATTTCTTAAGCCAAGACGTAAAAACTTAAGAACAAACTCATTGGCACATTTTTATGCCGAAATTGTTATTACGTTTTTGGAGGTCCATTTGGTGAAACGGGTCTCACGTCCGAATCCTGGAGCGTACCACCGTGATGCTCAAGGGCATATTATCCAACTCAAGTCAATTCAACTCATTAGGCCGCCCTAAGCCTTCCAACAAGACTTGACGACTGCTATGTTTTTACCCGACTGCGTAAGTAGGGTTAGTTACATTTCCGTAAAGTGCTCTTGCAATCGGATATTTTGATTGGTTTTTATTAATAAAATTTATTTGATTATTTAAACACAACATCTAAGTTTCATTTATTTACATACACCTTTTGACCTGGGAAATTAGTACACTACGCCACGACCGTTTCCGCCTATGTTTAAGCTACTTTTACTTACGTTCCTTACTATAATAGAGGATTTTTTGGACATTTTCGGCATAATCACAACGAAATTATGCCTCACTACGTTCGTTCCCTTGTTTAACGCAGTGACACGTTTGGCTAAAACCGAAACTGGTTGGATCTACAAAGTTAATTACGACCAAACCAAAATACTACATAGGTACCTTAAATGGTTATATAAGATTACGTTACAAGCGTGAAATGTACCAGTAAATCTGTGCTATCTCTCGTCAGCCTGGGCAGACGTTAATTAACTAGAATTACGCACACTGACAATGCCAGGAATCTGGCTTGAACTAAATTAAACAATTGTTGTACTCTGACAATATTGAGAACAATTATCTGGTACATAGTGAGTGATACACTCAAAATAATGGCTGATGTTAGACATGGGCAAGGAGCGAGCTTATTCAAATATATTCAAATTATTATTATATTATTAAATTGTATGTGTTTTGTCCTCGACTACTAATCGAATAAGTAATTGTTTCAAGCAGGGTCGTAAATTGGATGACTGCTAGAGGGACCATTTTATGAGCACCTATCTCAGAGGACTCGATTTAGTAAATAATTTAAAAAAAAACATAGTAAAAGTTGTATGAGACAGTTAGTAAAAGTTTGTATGAAAAACGAGTTCTACGCTGGTGGAGTCGCGAGTTTTTAAACCCCAATTTCACCCTTTTAGGAGTTGAATTTTGCCATTTCCGTTCTTAGCTGACGTCACCTACCTGGAAACTACAACCCTGCCAAATTTCAGCTCCATAAGTCAAGTAGTTATCGAGATTTCGTGCTTAATTAGAATATGCGAGTGACTGACCTTCCGCTCTTTAACTAGGTATATAGATAGATTGATTTCGTCGCTTGTACCCATACACTTGACCATTACATGTAAAACGGTTAAAGCCCACCAGACTTTACTTGCAGCCTTCTCTAGCGAAACATTCATTACATTGTTATCTGACTTTCATCGTGTTAAGTACCAATTACTTTTAAAAGCCAATCAGTAAGTCGTTTCTAACAAAGAACGCAGTGAATGAACCATTTAGTTGGCGCAAAGCTATTTGAACATGTGGAGTGTGGTGTTGGTTTGCACCTTAACGCATCTGACGTATCATGTAGGGGTTAATGGATATCTCGTAGGAGCTGGACGTAAGTACAGACGGTTCTATTAATTAAACACATGTCTTTATTAGCTACGATCCATTAGCGGTGCACTGCAGGGCACGGGTGTCTTCTCACAACTGAGTAATACGCTGCCGCAGTGTGGGCGTCGGAAGCTTTTAAAGTCTCCGACAAAGCTTTACGACTCATCTAATGATACAAACTGGGATGGTTTAATGTGTCGTCTAAAGCAAGGAAGCTCTCATGAAATATTAGCTAATAGCGACCACCCATAAAATTTCCAATCTGTTGAACAGTTACGTTTGATACTTGCCGCGATGGTGAGCACTTCCTTACTTAAGATTGCCCTAAATTTTTCCAAATTCATAAGGGTTCTTATACTGTGGGGCCAGGATAATGAACGTATGTTGTTGGAGATATGTTAAGGGCTCATAGTTTCTAATATCATGTCACATTGAACAACAATGGCAGACAAAGATAAGGGGTGTTCCTCTGCCCTTTATAGGATACCTTAATCCGAATAATAACTATTTCTGAACAGTAAACGTCCGCTTTGCCCAAATGCTGTACACGGACTCCAAGTACCAAGTCCTGAGAGAAGAAATGATTAAGGCGAATACGCGGAACTTGGTGTATCACTGCAGAGCTGACATATCTGACTGCTACGCGGCCCTGGCTAAGATGAGATACAAAGCCAGCAAACACTTCTACGCGCTATCAAAAGCCGTTGTGGATTACGTGAAGAACAAGCGACAAGCCCGTCCTACTGGATATGTTGGTAAGCTTACCACCTGATCAACTTGGAGAACTCAGCCTCAACTCTTCTCTTCGTAGGGATCTGGCATACCAGTGCATCCCATAACGTAACCCATTGTAATAACGTTGAGTCGATAGGAAACAAAACAATTAATAAACCATCCACAGTTTTTTTTGTAAGTTGATGATAGCAAACGAGCAAACAGTTCCGCCAACCACTAACATGGGCATCTGTAACTAACCCAGAATAGAATAATACAATACAATACTCTTTATTGTAGGTACACCAAAAAATAAAGACACAAAGTACAGTTACATAAATACAGTGACAAAATACAAAAGGCGGTCTTATCGCTTAAAGCGATCTCTTCCAGCGACCTACTAACACTTCAGGCATCTTAATCTAATTTTATTTCCAGGAACTGCCACTTTCTGCCAGGACAACATTTGCGTGCCGGACACGGACCCACCCATCGTGTACGGGGGCTGCTATACGCTGATCTCCTGCGGCGGGAACCAAACCTGGCACCTGGACCCGGTGACCCAAAAGAGGAGGAAGAGCAGATTCTTCTAATAAAACCAGTAAAATTCTGAATAAAGATTTCCAAAAAGCGTTTCTTTTAAAATCTATTTGTTAAGTAACAAAAATATAATTGCCCTCCGATTTAAACAAGTTGGTAGAGACTAAACGAAACCTGTGACGCTAGCCATCGCTTTTGTAACGACGCGCGATAAGCAGGTAACGTAACCTTATTCTTAATTAATCCTTAGATTATTCAAATATTCTATGGAATTGCTACACTTATTTGAGTGCTATTCTACTAAATCTCTATTAAACTCTGCATGAAATATATTCAAATAGGTACTTACTTGTTACGGAAACCTTACAAATACTGTTTCATCATCAGCCTATAGTAGTCCACTGCTGAACTAAAGGCCTTTCCTAAAAATAAGAAGAATTGCCCATCATCACCACGCTGGGCAGGCGTGTTGGTAATAGCAGCAGATGGTAGTTGCTGCTCGGAGGACCCTGCTGCTTGTTCTCCGCTATATTACCTTAGTCGCCTCGTACGACACCCGCGGGAATAGGAGGAGTGTTGATAATTTGATTCTGTTCTGCCGTCTCCACGCGGCAAATACTGTTTAGTTGTCACGTACTAGCCGATATGATATTACTTTTTCCCAGTCATCATATCGGCATTTATCTCTTCGAAAGTCATAAAATTATAATCTATGCTCTCTTATTTACCACTAGCAACAGCAACATAAGCTAAGAATTAGACTCACTGCTAATTTCCGAATGAGGAACCGTTTTAACTAACTCCCAAAGATTTCCTATGTGCGGCAGAATATCGTGACGTTCGATTCTTACCTCGATAACAATATAAACCACCTGTTTCATTGTGCTAGCAACAATGCACGTTTCTCGTATTGTTACCACTATCAAGATAATAACCAATAAGTACAAAAGCGAGCTTAAAAGACCAGCTTAAACAGATGGTCCAGCTATTAGGAGTGCAGGAGATTATGTCAAAGCGATAGACGCGCAAAATGATCGGACTAGTACAAATCGTTGCTGTGTGTCAACTTTACGGCTTTGTGACACCCGAGATAAGGAGCAGTGTTCTCGTTAATAAGTAAGTATTGATTTTTGACTCGTGATAATTTTTTATGTGATGACAATAAAGATTTAAAGATTTATTTCTAAGCAAAAACTATTTTACAATTGACATTATAAAATATATACTTTACAATTAACTTAATATAATTTAATTAATAACTATTTTACAACTAATATTTAACTGAAAATCGTCTCTGCTAAAGAAAATATTTACCCGCGAATAACGCAAGTTTCTGAGAACACGCAAGTTTGACAGTTAATTTTGACAGTTTGAACGCGCGCGTTAAATACTGAAAATAATAATAATCTTACCTGAAATTCTTCGTCACGCGTTGACTGTCTTGATAGGTTGGTAGGTATATCGGTCATAACTATTGAATCGTTGCAAAATAATAAAGAATAAAGTTATAGCTACCTATATTTATTTATTTAGTTAATTCTGTAGCCAGCTTGCATGTATGGAATGCACAATAATTACAATTTAGATGGGTAATGAAAAATAATAAATGGTATTATTTATGATAATATTTTAGTTATAAAATAATATTAGTTTTCTTTTCTTTTTTATACTTTTAATGGTTTTTTAATCTGTCATATAGTTATATCTAAATAAAATAACTATACACAATGATAATAATACCAAAAAAAAAATTAGATGCGTACGCGGATATACTCACGTTGATTTATCGGGATTGCCCGAACACTCACGAATCCTTTAGTAGTAAAATAAATACAATGTACAATAAAGTGTATTATCTTATCTATCTTATCAACACAGATTGGTGAAAGTAAAGCCTGTGGGTCGCGTGGTCTCGAAGAACTTCGTCCCCCTCACCGAGATCCCGCCACCGCGCCACCGGCACTCGGGGCGGCGGCACCTGGAGGACTGCTCGCAGAAGCCGGACCAAAAGAACGTTCACGACGGAGGCAACTTGCATATCTATGGAGACTACTACGACGATCACATGGAGAAGACCGTTGCTACTGTCGTCATTCCCGACCATATTGATTGTTAGTATCAGCGATTTTTTTTTATTAATCACCGCACTGAATTTTTCCGTGTTGCGGATGGCGGACGCACGCTGAAATCAACACAATTAAACGCCCAAGGCCCGAGTACAAACTGCCAAATACATGTCTGCCCCGACCGAGGATCGAACCCGGGACCCACAGCTCGACAGCCAGTGTCTCTAACCAACGCGCAACGGAGTATTAATAACAGTTATACCTAAAAATAATTCTTTATATCGGGCCACATAGACCGAAAAGTTATATAGGATACTTTGTATCCTGGAAAAATCACGATTCTTGTAGGATAAATGCGGGAATTTTACACAAACAGAGCCACGGACAAAGCCTTGATCGTCATAGAAGTCGATCTAATAAAAGCAGGTTACAAAATCTCTGTTCACACTCAATTATCTCACCGTAAATGTGTACAATCTCAACTTTTAAATCCACATAGTTTCAGTCGCAACATAGTTTTTCTGAAGCGTTCTCTAGCCGCCCGCCCTCAAAAGCCTCTTGAACCCTCCGCTCAATAGCTCCGCAGACAGCTGCGCGCGCATCCCGTACGAACGAGTAGCTATATCCAACACTTTCTGCTGTGGCCGTGTGGCCTAATGGATAAGGCGTTGGACTTCGGATCCAAAGATTGCAGGTTCGAGTCCTGTCACGGTCGAATTATTTCTTTTTAATTTTAACATCAATAGTTTTTAGCCAAGTCAGCCAAATCGACGTAATTAAAAAAAGAAATATTATTGCGCGAGCTAGCCGTTTGTAAGTAGAATAATGGAATCATTTGTATGAACGATTTAGCTGCTAGAATTAACTGGACCATTAGACTTACTGGTATACACTACGAGAACAGTTTATGGAAAAATGTATAACTACATAATCAATAGTGATTATGTAGTAATACATTTTTTTCATAATCAATAGTGATTATGTAGTTATTAAATTTTTTCATTCTTTCATTATTTTTTCATAAACATATACTTTTATGGTGCTTTGCATCTTTGTTCAGATATCAAAGCAGAAAATATGAAGTTTTTTGTTTTTTTTGAATATTTATTCGTCTTATTGACTCTATGTAAAACCTTAACTAAGGAACAAAGAACGTGCTTAATGGCATTCAATACCAGTCATCCCTTGGAGATTTACTATGTATTTACTACAAAAATTTATTTACTAATGTTAGCAACTTCTCGTTTTTATTTTGACTGGATACGGGAAAAGATGTTTTAAAAGTAAATGAGATCAAACGGGGGTTCTTTTTTAGCGGCCATCAGAAACGGCCGTCAAGAAAAGAGGAAGTTGAGAAAGACTGGTGTTCGAAATATGTAATTGACGAGGATATTTGTACCTTATTAATGGTTTGCTTTAATAATAAGAGGAATGATTAATACAATGCTGTACAGTACATACTCTTGGCGTTTTTATTTATAGTAATTCTAATACTAAAGACATATTTATTTTAATTCCCCAGACAAACACTTTCAAGTGACGACAGAAGTGCCGTACCTAACGCTGGGACCCATCGAAGCTATCGGCTACCACCCCAGCACCTTAAAGAGTGAACACCCGAACGAATGCGAGAAGATATACCAGGACCACATAGCCGATCTGTACTCCGATGAGTCCCCGGAGCTGTCGGACGAGTCGTTGGAGATGGCCAAAGTGCCGCTCTTCCCTGAGAAAGAGCAAGCCGAGGTGGAGGACAGACTCGCTCAGATGTACGAAGATGTCGATATGTAGTCCCCTTTTTACACTTTTGTATTTTCTTACGTGCGAATAAAGTTTTTATGATTTGTAATGCGTGTGTCGTACTTTTTTGGGAATGAAAGTAGCAAGTGGGGACAACTGTGATCAACCTCGAAGAAGGCTACGGAAAAACTGAAAGACTACTAGGTTTTAAATAGGTGTTAAAAGGAACATTAGTTGGTTTTATTATTCGTTAGCAATAGGACTTCTAGGAGGTAGGGCTGTTCGTGCAAGTTCTGTAAATGTTAGTTAGTAATAGTCCATATTTGTATGCATTAGTCATATTCGAACTTGATCACAGATGCGTTGCTACTCTTGAATCAACGTAACCCTTCCGACGTAACGTAAGGGACATGCACTCTACCTAATGTGATATCCTATGGACACCATATACATGAAAAGAAACTCGAAAAGAATTGTGTTTTAAAATCTTATTGCTTTAAAATAATTGCTTCAAAAAGTAAGATGTGTGTACCTCGGATACAAACCCTCAGAAAAGTCTTCACTACTCGATTATCATTGCGGACTGCCAGTGAACCTAACTTATCATTACTACTGTTAAGCGCAGAAACACTTTGTGAGCCTTAGTGTGAAATTTATTGTATAGTACATAGTTACAATTTCAACACATGTTACTATTTCATTCCGTTTTATACCATATTGCTCGAGAAAATACGAATACAGACAAACACTGTCGCCAGTATCTCACTGTCACAGATTAACTCGTCAGCCAGTCTGCCACACGCGGGTATGGTCATCTTCTACTTATGGCACCATCTATCGGGATTGTGGATATCTTGGCTTCACACTACTTCTGTTTCTACATCGTCTTATTAGAAGGCTTTACTACCACTTTACTTTTAGGTAACAATCTTAGAACCGAGTAAATACATGAGGTAACGAAAAAAACTAAACGGTATACAACTAATTAAATTGTTTTATTTTGAGCTTCCTTACCTTATTTAACTATACATTTATTCATTCTATAAATTAATGATATTCTACCATACAGCCATCCCATTCCTTGCACACCACAAAAATCTCTCAAAATTTATTTTATAGTCATAGATCACAAAAATATTGCATCTTTTTACACAATTTTATTTACACCAACAGGTTAAACAGGTCCAGCTTGTAAGTTGAACTTGTTCAGTAATTTGACGTCTTTATCTTTCTCGTCGAATAATTCCTCCGTTTCGTCGTCATCGAAGTCGTCGACGTCCAAAGGATTCCTGAAAAGTAGTCAATTGTATCAGGCGTTGCAGAAAAACTTCCTGCCCCTCACATTTTTCATCTTTCTCGCTCGCACATTCTAACAATTTCAACGATAAGCCAATCTTAAAAGCCAAGGTAGACTTTTGAAAAATGTGCTTTGTTATCAGTGTTGAAAATATATTACGGACATTTTAGACATAATCGATTGTATCAGGCGTTACTTTGCGGAAATCCATAGCTTTATTTTAGACCGTTTAATTTTCGTATAACTAGTGTACTCGTGAACGGGCGACGGGAGTCGGGCGATCCCGATAAATCAACGAGAGTATAGCTGCGTACCCATTAAAATAAACACGAACACTCACGAATCCTTCAGTAGTAAAATGTTTGTTAAACTTACATATTCCAGTCGATTTTGTGTCTCTTCCTGAAATTAAAATTTACAACATTTCATAAACAGGTCATTAGCTAATGTATCTAGTAATACATAACCTCCTAAGACCCAGGCTTAATATTAAATGTCAGAAACACCGAACTTTCTTCTTAAAGAACAAATTGGAATTGGAATTGGAAATGAGAGTTTTCATTATGAGCGAC
>DWLO01002711.1:0-12062 GCA_018245335.1 Dalla quadristriga | reverse complement strand
TCATGGGTGGCAATGGATAGTGGAACTACATGCCCGTTTGCTATTCTCAGTACGTAAAAAAAGTACCTACTCAAAACAGGCATGTCCGTATGTCCGTTAGCGACGTCGCTACACAGAATGCATGATGTTACTTTACGTGTCACCAACGATGCATAAATAACTTATGAATGAATGAATGGATTACACACCCAATTACCTACATACAATTTTAAAAAAATGAAGCAGTTTTCTCACGATGGATCTCCTAGATATATGCCTGCCAACTTGTTCAACTGACCGTTCCGTCTGACTCTCCCTTCTATATAATAATTATTCCTATTCGAAGCGGGCCACATATGCGTTGCTATCCCTAAGGACTGAGGTGGTTGCTACTGTAAAAGTGTAACCGGCATCCTTGCACCCTGGATCTAAATCAGTTTTAAGGCTTAAGAAATAATATCGTAGTGGGTACCTGAACATTCAAAAAAATCTACTCAATTAGCAGCCCGTGGCCGCTGGAAACGCGACACCTTGAACAAAATTATACCTCAGCCAAAAACTGTCCACAGATAACAGTGCTTTTAAACTAAAGCACTCACGCAAAATTTGACTAAAAATCGCGGTCCACATTTGACCAATTAAGGTAAAAGCGGGCCGTTACAAAAACTGTTAATTAGAACAAACAAAAAATATATATCCGTAATACAGCCGTGAGAGACTCCCACGGCAGCCCGCGTTATTCTTGCATCGCGAGGAATAATGATGCCTCTATTGTAGCGAACAGCAGGAAGTCATTTATCTAACATCAAGAATATTAGTGTTTAGAGCAATTTCGTGTCTGATTTCTCATCCTAAGCCGAGCAATTTCGGTTGACCACTGCCTCGCGTCAAATGTCAACCAACTCTGAGTCAGCGTAGTTGAGTCGCGTTGCTTCGCAAATAACAGTCGAATTAAAACGTGACAATAGCGCTGAAGCTGCAATTATTGAAGATTGGCGGAAGCCAACAGACCGCAACGTGAATAAGTAAATTCAGAAACGTAAAAAAAAACTCATTCATGTTTCATCTAGCTGTATTACCAAAATTGGAAGCCTTTGTACCCAAGTAGGATTAATTAAAGTAGAGACGATTGCTGTTATCAAAAATACAGCTCACATAATTGACCCACCGCCTACTGAATACCTACCTACGTGACTCCTCCAGAATGGGCTAAGAGCGGGTTAGCATACCTAACACGACTTTTAAAACAGTAGAAATAGAGCACAGGTATGGGTAGGCCTGCGAGGGCGACGCCAAGCCTTCGCAGGCTTTCTAACAATTTTTAATTTCCATCCATCAGCCTTCCAATCCTCCCGGTAATGTGCCCTCTGAATCCAGCGGTTTCCCTCTGTCTTCTTCAGGTCATCAGACCACCTGGTCGGAGGGCACCCTGTGGCTCCTTTTTCCGAGTCGTGGTCTCGGTGGTTTAATTTAATGCCACGTAAAGAGTTGTTAAAGTAATCTGGGATTCAAATGCCGGAGTAGGAAGGCAGTCGATATCTTCAATTTAATCAGTCGATTTAATCGGCTGTCACTGGTATAAAAAAATACGCCAGTTTCAGGCAAATCTAATAGCGGACTGAAACTTCCTGGCATTATTTAGTATTATTTCGTAACGTGCTTAATTCTCTACAACTTTTGGCTGGATATTTTGTCTATAGTTAGTTTGTTTAATTAATCGGTAAGTTTACGGTTTATTATGATTTATATTTGTATGCATTTAAATTCAATATTTCGTGTACAAAATAAAATTTACATTCACAATTTATACATTTATGGTTGCTTGAACTTAAGTTTTTGCTTTAAACTGAATGGTTATTATTGATTGATAAACATTTTTTAAATTAGGGTTGCTTTCATAACAATTACGGAGGTTTTGGTAGCCTTCAGTCCGTCTTCAAATAGTAGTGACTAAATTGACATACGCTAATGTCAAAATTTTAAATCAAAAACATTGTAAATAAAATTTATAAAATACTTTGAACCTACCATAACCCACAATATAAAATGATTTTAGCATTTTTAGTCAATTAGTAGGGGTAGTATGGGTAGAATCTTTACTCATTATTTTTAAATATAATTTCAAGTAGGTACTCGTTAATAACCATACATCAAATAATAGACAATACATAAAGGCACCGTTTTTTTCCATATTTTCAGATTTTAGTACATCACTATATCATCTATACGCATCCGAAACTAGTTACTCAGGAAATGTCAATTTAGTCCCTACAATTTGAGGACGTACCTACTTAGAGGCGAGTTGCCACGTGACCGCCGCCTGGCTGGTAATACGAGCTCGTAATACGAAATTGCAGGGCAGTTCATATACTGCCTGAAATTAAGAGTTCATAATAAGGCAATGTGCCAACCTATGTCCAATTAAAAATAATTATTTGCGACAATTCATTAGTTAAGACAATGGTCGCATAGCCGCAAGTAATCAGCGGTGTAAAAGAAATTAATAAGAATGAAACTTTGCAGCATTCAATACAGAACAATGTGCTGGCGACAGAACATGTTATAGGTTGTTTTAATACTAGTTACGAGATATCTCGGACATCACACACTCTATAATGGTGTAGCACTTGTTCATAGGCGATGACCACTTGACATCAGGTAGCCCTGTATTTAAAGATAGGTTACGTTTGTATATGTATGTTATGAAAACGTCAGGGTCCACCAAGTGGGTGTGATAGCTAGCGCAACATCAATAATTTAATTAGAATACCCTAAGTTACTAGTGTCTAAACAAGCGAGTGGTTAAGCTTTCGGCCTTCTACTACGGGGGGGGTCCTAAACATCGCTGGAAAGACAGGGCTGACCTGCGTGATCTTCAAAACGGGAACTGGCCAGGGACTGCACTGGACGTAGTGGTAAGTGCTCGTGCCTCGTCCGGCTTTCGTACCCCAGGCACATACCTACCTAAGACTTTTCAGTGTTATGTGCGTTTTAAGCAATTTAATATCACATGTTTTAACGGCGAAGAAAAACATTGTAGAAAACTTACATGCCTGAGTCCTTCTAATATTATAAATATGAAAGTCTGTATGCATGTGTTTCTTGCTCAATCACGTAAAAACTACTGAACAGATTCTTACAAAATTTGGTGTGGAGATAGCTTGAACTCTGGAAAAGGTTAAGTGTACCTAATGTCCCTTATGTGCTCAAAGGCGTGTGACGTCTGTCAACCATAGCTGCTAGGGAGGTACACTGAGCTTGCGTGGTGTACTGTGGCCTACCCTACTATGCCTAACTCTTCCCATTCGAGAGGAGACCTGTACTCAGTGAAATTCCAGTGATGAGTTGATGTTGTGAGCACTGGATGCAAGGCACAACATAATATGCGTCGCGCACTTGATATGTAATTACGAACAACAATGATATTTTATTCAAGTCTAAAGGAAATAAACTTAATCGCCTCGTAGGATGTTAATCTCGACGTGAAAATCACTTCCACTGCGGACGGATATAATGGTCTTTAGAATTTTATTATTATAATTAAAATGCAGACATCCTGGTCCTCAGTTGCGCGGAAACTGCTGGACGTGGGTGATTTATTAGCACACTGTATGGGTTCCATTGCCCTTAAAGCCTGATTGATCAAATAAAAGAACGGAGATCTAGTTTTGTAGGGTCGCACGTCGGTGTCGTCGAAAATGTGGTCTTAGGGTGCACAGGTCTCTTAGTACTTTTGTAATGGTGTAAGGAGTCTGTAAGGCCCTAACTGGCCCTACCTATAGTTTTAAATTTTAGCGAATGAGCCATAGATAGTGTTGGTTGGCGGACTTCACATCAGTTTAAAATCTTTGTTAAGACCTTTCAGGGATGCAAGTTGCGATCTCTTCCTTCCCCATTTAGCTGAGTGATATTTATTTTTTAAAACACCAAAATACAGACGCTAAATATTAAATACTTTACAATCACGTATGCTACATGCTCCATGCTCTCATCAACGGTTGTAAGTTATGCATAACCGGCGGTTAATCGACTCTGCGAGACCAAAATGTGGCCTAATACTTCCTTCCGTGAACTACAAGTTAGTTGTCGTCAATCTGTAATCCTAGGAATTCGATAAATATAAAAATGGGCTTCAAATCTAAAACCAGCTGGTTAGAAGAAAGTAATCACCAAATCTACCTTCACAACAGCCTGCGCTTCGCGACAGCTCTACAGCAGCGCCCCCAGTTCCCACGGCAGATGACATGTTGGAAAACACGAGCACCGCTGAACTTTTCTCACACTCTGCATATCTCGGCCCCATATATCAAGTCGGTGCAGAATACAAAAAGCATAGACAATGATTCAATTGTGTGCACATAGCTTTCTCACGTCCTGACTGAGATATAATCAGTCTACGCTTAATTAGTGCGGGTAAATGACCAACGGCTCTTCCGGGTGCGTCTGTCTCTCTCTTGTCTTCAAAAAGGATTTCCATAGCTGGAAAAATATTGGGAAGTTACTTGAGAGCGTAGTTCCCCTTAATTATCTACCAGGATGTAGCCAATGCAACATGTCTTTAGATGATTAAAGTTTTTGCATTCATGAATGGATGGTTATTACGCGACGATTTACGTCAACGTTTCTTTTAAACGTCACCGATTTAAAGCTAATGGCGACAGTCACGCACGCAGCGCGCAAGAGCGGCCATAATAGTTCAGAGGGCGTTGTTAGTTAGTTGTTAGGCATTGTGTTGGCAGGTAATTTATATTGATAGGCGAGAGATGCAATAGTATCACTTTATATCAAGCAATTATAACGTATCAACTTAAATACCTCTACGTGACAAATGACAAAATGATGACCACGTCCTTCGAAGTTTTCGACTGAAAAGTGATAACCGATGGGGAAGAGAGGTCTGCGAATGGAGACCACGACTCGGAAAAAGGAACAAAATCGCCCTCCGACCTGCTGGACTGAGACCTGAAGAAGGCTGCGGGTAACTGCTGGATTCATAGGGCACAGGACAGGGCGGAGTGGCAACGATTAGGGGAGGCATATGTCCAGCATTTGACTTTTAAAGGCTGATAGATGGATGGAACCAGAAATACATACTAATACACTAAACACCGCCTTTAAGTACCTATGCAGAAATTAAATTAAAGAATATATTAGATTTTTTTTGTTTTTGTTAAACGAAAATGATAATAGATTGCGTGATGTACGTTCGGTGGAAATTACTCTTACATTGCATGCTCGTGAGCAAGTGCGAAATACACAAATATGTAGTCGTATATGGACAAGCTATGGGATAAAATATGTAATTTTACTGAATCAATCAACTGGGACAATGTATAACAGGCTGCATCACATCTGGACCTGAAGTGACAACCTTCGATATTTCAAGAGCTCAGGACCGTTCCCTGCCTTTAAAAGGAGATGTCCGCCGAAGGATTATGTATATTGTTGATGAAACATGTAGAGATCAATTGAACGAATAAGATCAGATAATTATAATCATGAACACAAGTTAACATCTCAGAAACAATTGTCATGGAAGAAAGGGTCTTTATAATGAATGGTTGAATGAAACAGGATATGGAAAGTCCACGACTATCGTTTAAACTGTTATTATAGCTCAGTTTTTGCGATATCGCGTGTTCTTTCCCCATTACCGAGATATAATTGGACTCCCGTCTCTGTCGTCAAGAGGGCGTCACTCATTGCATAAAGCAAATTACACCGTAAAACAACTACTGGGAAATCTAGTTAAACTTCTTAGTGACGACACTCTATTGAGATTCATCCGTTTGATGAGTATTCCGCTTAAATGAAAACAAATAGGTAGATACGGTAGGCTCGTACATCGCGTTACAGAAAAATGGGCTAGATGCCAATTACAATAATAATTGTTGACACAATTGCAATTGTTGAATCGTGCACATTTAATAACCACTAACAGGGACAGTGAGATGTACTCTATATTAATTCCGCTATATTGTCGTTTCGCCTGCAAACAAGACCATGCTACGAAGCTCACGAGAGCGACTAAACGAAGCCTATGATACTGGTCAAAGGTTTTGAGAGCACGCGCGTTAGGCATTCAACGTATATACTTTTTTGAATTAATCTAAGGTATCCCCATTGCACTTGAATAGAATAACTTGAAGCTTTGAAAAACAACGATCTATAACATGAAACTACTTATGTTCAGTGTCTCATCATAGTCTTTGGACACCTTGACAACTTCATTATCATCAACCTCAACCGGCCCACTACTGAGTACTCTCAGGATGGTGGTGAAGGCCATAATCTTGACAACTCATAAAAGCCCATAGTTATATTTTAAGTCAATCTGCATTGCTGAGGATTGCGTAAAAGTTCGTTCCGTAAATCTGAAAAAAATGTGATATAATCAAGTTGAAGCAAATGTACTGCGCTAATGTAGTATGTAACTATCCGCGGTAAAAGTGACTCGCAATTCGCTCTACTCATTTTCCCATACAGATAAGAGATGTTTCGCTACGTCCGACATGGAAAGGTCGCAAGTTAAGGTGATACAACTGTTGTAGTGTTTTCAATTCCACTATTTTTCCTTAATTTATAGGATTATGAACCAATTTTTGAACAAATGTTTCTTGACTCTATGATTTAGGTATCACAAAGAAAACAGGATTAGGTACTTAAAATTTTCTCGATAAAAAAAAAATTATGAAATAGACTAATTATTTTCCATTTATTGTGCCACTGCTATAATTTTCACGAATTATTTTTTTAAACAGCAAATTATCATTTCCGAAATGTACAAAACCATTTCCTTTACCGTCTAATAGTTTAGTGAATAAAAATTAAAATGATGTATGGCGCAAACGTTGATTATTTTCGAGCGCGCCCTTACTATAGCCATCTCACCGCTTACGTACATGAAATAGTTGCATCACTGTCATATTAAACTTCCATAGTCCTCCGTTATTAGTCCGTTATCAGTGCGCTTCATTTTCAAGTGAGGATCGATGGACGTATCGCCTTAAGGCCGCGCAACAATTGGCATTTTAATTTTCTAAATCATGTAGCAAATTGTTTGTTCACATGTCATAAATATAACATTTATAAACCGAATCTCAGAACAATGGCTGGTGGCTATAAAGTTGTGATAATCACGCGAGGCGCGCGCGGCCGCGCGGAACGGTATGTAGGGGAGACGTTATTATCATGTGAAGACTTTTTGAAGACGTTCCCACACTCTCAGCATTGATTCCCCGATTAACTCTGATTCATAATCAGCTAATTACACTTGACCCGCCAGTTTTTAATTTAATTAAACCACGCTTCGAATGGCGCTCGTTGAAAAACGCGAAACGGTGTGGGAGTTTTTGTATTAACGGGCGCTTTGACTTTGCGTCGCTAGGAAGACTGTTCAATTGTTTGCAATTTGTTTAACATAAGAACGACGGAGTTGCGAATAAAAAGCTCTGATATCTTATTCAGTTTTATTAAAATATTCATGTTTTAGAATGACGCCACCATAACATGGGCCCTCGTTGTACAAAGGTATACACACTGTAAAATATTACTGTACAACAGTCAGTTCTCAATACGATCATTTTCCGTAGAAACACCAATGTAAAATGATACAAACTCACGACTAAATTTTTTAGCAATAAAGTCTCTTTATTATACAAATTGACGACGTTCATTCTACCTTCCAATACTAATTTCTTGTTAATACTGTAGCTACCATTTTCCTTTATCGGCAATTACATACAATCATTTCGTAATTTTTCTACAAAAATATTAATTTTTTGTACTTCTTATTACACTTCCCACATGGAATGTTCGAAAAATCACACTTCATATAAATACACATCAAATCGAATTTCCAAATTATAAACCTTGTACAAAATTAAGATTCGCGAAAAAATAAATAGAATTTTAAACGATTGTTTATCTAAAATTATACAATATAGTGTACTATGGACTAAGTCTAGCTACAATCTATATTGTTCATTAAAATCTCGGCAAATATACATACGTACATACACAGTAGCCGGGCTCCCGGGCCCCCGGGCTCCCGGCCACTCGGCTGCGACACATCGCCGAACACGACACGACTCCGACAGCCAGCACGACAATCGACAAGGCACAGGCTACGATTGCACTTTAATCCTTCATAAGAGCAGTAACGAAATTATTAGAATTACGATTTATTAAATCATATCAAAAAAAGGATTATTACGTCGTCCAACAATTAATATTGAAAACTATACAATTTTTTATTACTAAACACATAAGTTGATTACGTAAGAATATTCAATATATTTTATGTGTTTCAGTTGATCTCTTTTCGTGCAGAATGTAGGTACGCCTACCATGAGTGTCTAAGACAGTTACTACAACTTCGGAATCAAGCCGTTCCAAAATGAATACAAACATCTTATGAATAAATGAAACAAGTCACGACCGTTCTCACAAAATTCTCGAACAAATCATAACATTTCACAAGTACTTTCAAGAATAATTCACAACATTATTCGTCTTAGTGAACCAAGGCTTACTAACTTATACTAAAATGATATTTGCATTAAAGTGTTAAGAGGACTATCACGCCTCGCATCTCTTTCGAACGCACATTCTAACATTTTCAATGATTGTAAGTCTAGATACCTAGTGTTCTGAAAAATATGATTCAATATCACTGCTGACAATAAAATTACGGATATTTCAGACAAATTACTTGCATATACCTAGTTTTTGACAGAGATAAATGGCGAAAACGATTCGTAGTTTTTCTCGACTGCTTTCTCTGAAAAAAATTAGGTATATGAAAATTAAACGATATATACAATGTCCGTAATGTTGTTGTCAACAATGATAATAAATCACATTTTTCAAAAGTCTACCTAGACTTTTAAAATCATTGAAAATGATGGAATATCTCTCACATACGAATCGTGATAGTCCTCTTAACACGATGACTCGTCATGGATTACAGCTATTTGGCCCCAAAGAAACAAATGTTAAGAGCAGAGAGATCTTTTTGCGTTTGCGAGAAAGTTATATTAGAATTAAAATTAAAAATCGGCTCAAACTAAATGCCTGTATAGGAACAATGTTCCTACTGATAATTATTTGCTACTATAGGACGTCTGTACCAAATTAACAAATAGGTACCAAATATATAGAAAATCAGGGCTTTCTCATAATGCGTGAAAGAAACCTGACAATTAATACATAAATATTTTCAATATTTCGATCCTGTAAGTAATTTACGTAAAGCTTACTACTTAAAAATAGTTTATTGGGATATCAGTCACTTTATCTTCTTTAGTGTAAAAAACGGCTATCATTGCTTGGGCTATAATCTATTTAATAGCATTTTGGTGTCATAATCTCGAGAATAAACGTAGTTTTATCGATAATTATTACTTTAGGCACAAAACTTACGCAGTTCCACAAACACATTCACGTATCGCTTTGCGAATATCGTATTAGTTCATAAACGATACGGGTGGCGTCGTATACTTGTGAAACTTTCTATGGTCTACTTATTACAACAAAATCCTGTTATACTCAAAATTTGGGCAGGGCTCGCACAATATCGATTGTAAAAACATGAAAAAATACACTTACCACATGCTTTAAATTCGTAGGGGCTAAGTATACACAACTATCGCAACATTAAAAATTGTCAGTGCGCGCCAACCCTAATCGTTTCCTGCGTGGGAGGCAAACGCAAATATTTAAGTTAGGGCCCTATCAGACATGCTACTTTTAGCATTGGCGATCTACGATTTATCCGGATTTCGGACAGTCCACAACACACATAAAAACGCCTTTCGCGGCATTCGAGTTCCCCCACTCTTCCCATCACTCCACTTCTCCGCACACCTATAGGTATGACAGCGTTAGAATCGCGATGCGATCGAACTCAGTTAATGGCAATATCTCGATACAGTATTAATTGATGCAGTCGCCAAAATGTGCGTCTCCGATACCGCGACCGAACGCAGCAAGTCGCCAAAACGTGATGCAGCATCGCTACAATCGCAAAAACGCGAATCGCGGATGCTTGTAGAAGCATCGTGTGTGCGGGCCCTTACTTCTGATTAATTTAAAATGTATTGATTTGGCATGACAACTTTATGATTGTGTTGTAATAAGCAGACACAGTAATGTCCTCAAATCACTCACCAGTGTCCTGTTTCGCACTCACTACACTACGGTCCGCCCCGGCTTCCGGTAACGCTCTCCGTTCAGTTCATCTTTGGATTATCGTATCTATCATACACAGGTTTCACTGTTTCACTGCAGACTGTCGTCCAGTCTGCAGTCCGTGGGCTATTGGAGGGTGTTGTCGGGCAGGCGATGCGTGTGTGCCTCGTGGTGCCAGGGCGCGGCGGGCGCGGGCTCGGGACGCATGACGTCGTCCACTGGAGGGCACACGGGCCGCGGGCCGGGCTCCGGCGTGTACGTGAACGTGAGCCCCGTCGCGTATATAATGCCGTCGTTCCTCACAAGCGACACCGGCACCTGAAGTGTTAAAGGCGTTCCTTAGAATAGCAATTGAGTTGATCGGGGATAGCTATGATTTTCCTAATTAAGACGGATAGATTCTCTTATATAGATAGATAACTTCTTATTGTACGCCAAATGGATAAGAAATAGGTACAAACAGTAAAAAACTTTCAGGTTTCTTTCAGACAACATTGTGCTGAGGAGTACAATAAAATAGCTTTACTAAGGTAGGGTGCATGAAAAATAAAAATAAAGTGAAATAGGGGGAGATTCTGGATCTCATATTTGTGCAATTTGGCACAAGTCCGCCCGCACCAATGGGCATTGGCAAATCGAATTGGTCGTAATTTTATGCGGAGATCCTTTTCGTTTTGCAACTTTTATAAGATAGAAAATGAAATGTAATGCTCCAACACATAGAACAAAAAAAGAACATTTTTTCTCGACGTTTAGGTCTGTCAAAAATTAGGCATATAAAAATTAAAATATGTCATAAATTTCCGTAATCCTATTGTCGGCCATGAAATGAACCTCTTTTTAAAAAGTCTAACTTGACTTTTACAATCATTGAAAATGTTCGAAATTTTTCGAACGATTTTTTTTATAGGAATGAGATAGCAAATGAGCATGCAGTTCCACTCATTTGCTGCCCATGACATCTGTGACAAACCTCGATTAGGACCGTAAAAGGAACTGGGGATGTTAGTCCAGTTAACATGAGATGTTAATAGGAATGTTAGTTGGTCAGTATTCGTTAGTATAAGGACTATGGGAAAAAGTACTATAAGTGACTGTAAGTCCTGTTACTCGGTGTTAGTGATAGTCCGGTTAGTAGTGGTTAGTAATGGTCCTGTTCGAAGCTGGCCACTGATGCGTTGCTACCCTTGAGGACTATGGTGGTCGCATCTGGTATAAGTGTAACCGGCATCCAACCTTTCCGACCGAAAAACAATTGTTTCAAACAATAATTTCACGGCAGACGTTCTCTCTCCAGAGACGGCATTTCGCTCTCGGCGTCGGCTTTGATGGACAAGAGCAGTTTTTAATTTTCGTCGTTTCATAAAAATATTACGCATACGCTGTTCGATATTATAATTTTTTTGCAAGAATGTAGTTGCAGATAGACGGTTACAATATAAAAATTACGCAGACTCTACCATAACAATAACGTGTAACGGAGCAGCGTGGTGGACGCATGCCTACTCAGTTTCACAGAGAGACCCGTCCCTGTTTCATGAGCGATTAACGAAACGAAACCTGGTTGTAGGTTCTGAGAATTTAAGGGTCACCTATCTGGATGTAATTACTTTCTCGAAGCGAATGTGACGCTAGACATCATTCTTGAGACTACGCGCGATAGCGGGTAACGAATCTACCTTTTTAATTTAATCTAATGGTCACCTATCTGGGGATAATTACTTTCTCGAAGCGAATGTGACGCTGGACATCATTCTTGAGATAACATATCTCCATTTTATATTTAATCTCAGGGTCACTGTTACATAGATTAAAAAAAAAAACGACGACGATTCCACACTTACACCCCCGCACTCCCTGTGTTGCGGGTGGCGGTCACACACATAAAACAC
>DWLO01002710.1:0-12065 GCA_018245335.1 Dalla quadristriga | reverse complement strand
ATCTTCCACCAAATCTAGGTAGAGCTTCTGCTTCCTTTGAAATCGGCGCTCATGCTTGCGGCACTGCGGGAAGCGGTGATCCACGATACAGAGGAGATGTAGCAGCCGCCGGAACATACTTCGAGAACGTTATTGTCATACAATATGACCCTCAGGTCCAAGAAGTTTGGGATCAAGCTCGCAAGTTACGGTGCACATGGCACGATCAATATGAAAAGGCAGTTACATTTAGACCGTTCCCTGTTGATATGCTGGATGTTGTCCGAGCCGACTTTGCCGGAGATAATGTTGGATGCTGGATGCAAATTCAAGTTGGTAAGGGACCTTGGGCATCTGAAGTATCAGGGCTCGTTAAGATTGGACAAACGATGACAATGGTGCTAGCTATCAAGGATGACGATACGAAATTCGATATGCTAGTACGAGACTGCGTAGCTCATGATGGTCAACGCGCTCCTATACAATTAGTCGATAGGCGAGGCTGTGTAACAAGACCAAAATTGATGTCCAGGTTCACGAAGATCAAGAACTTTGGAGCTAGCGCATCTGTTCTGTCTTACGCCCACTTCCAGGCCTTCAAATTCCCAGATTCAATGGAGGTACACTTCCAGTGCACTATCCAGATATGCAGATATCGCTGTCCTGAACAATGCTCTGATGGCGGCCACAATGTTATTGCTCCACATGCTGAATATGGACCACCCCAAATTGATTCTTACCCGGTTGGCGCTGAAGTGAGAAGAGATGAGCGTAGAGTGAGGAGGCAAAAACGTACAACATCTCCCGAACAAGAAGTGGGAGTGAACAGAGTAATAAGAGTAGTGTCTGCAGGCGATTTGAATTTAGATTCTTCAGAAGAAATGGCGGTGCCTAGGGTTGTACCAACGCCAGGTCTCGTTTGTATGACAACGCCCGGATTTGCAGCCACGCTCGGTGCCCTACTTGCCACATTAATTTGTTCGTGCGCAGTTTCAGCTGTATTGTTCTTCAAACTGCGCCCAATCACTACTTTGAAGAAAAAAACTGCTGCCATTAGCACGATAGCTCGACCGCATCCGACGACAGGGCCGCATGTCATCTCAAAAAGTAGATTTTACTCGTAACAATGCCTTTATTTAACGTAATTTGTACATATTAGTGTGATGAGACTGAGTATGTAGACCATGCCAATTCGATTACACTTCGCGTGTTATCTAAGTGCTCAATCTTCTAGATGTGATTTGGACATCTTTAATGTTATTCAAATATTAATTATTTTTGTGTTTACTGAAAAATTGTAACGGATATTTGTGTAAAGATGCCTAAGCGCTCGTTCAGACACGGCGGGAACCGCGCGCTTTCAGGATCGCATGGGAACCGCGCGGGTCTTATTTATATAAGTATTTAAGTAATCATTCAGACTTGATCGCGCGGTTAGTCAAGCTGACCGGTTACGACCTCTCAACCGCTAGAAAATTTAATCGTGCGGCGCCCGCGCGTTTCTATTACTATGAAGCCTCGCCTCAGTGCTGTATATATTATTATACTCTTTGCCTCAGTGTTTAGTTGCGTTGCGGGCACCACGGTGCGATTTGTGTGTCACAACAAGTAAACATAGTAGTTCGTCATCAAATTTCACCTCCTAACTGACGCCATCCGCGTAAACCAATCGGTGACTAACCGCCGTTGTCTGAATACGTAACAGTTTTGCGATTTAAAATTTACAATCGTGCGGTTCCCGCGTGTCTGTACTGGCCCTAAATGTGGTTTCACTTGAATCAATTTCATTTTGTACGTTGCCAAATCAAAAGTAAGTCCCTACTATTAACTTGTTATCACAGATTTGTTATCCAATATTTGGAAGTAATCAAATCATACCTACATGAAAATAAATGATAGTTCATCTATAATTTAAATGGTAATCAATATGACACAAATGTAGTATTAAAATTATGCCTAGATTAGTACAATCTTCTGTTACCTCTGTTCAAATATCTATTTTTTGACATAGGGGCAACGGAAAACCTAATATGGTTTAAGCATCATTTAGGTAAACCGCTAGTTATAGTTTAAAGTAACTTGTCATTAGTATTAATATTATTTATTTTAGTTAAGTTCTCGTTATAGTCATTACAACCTGTAATTTATTTATTTTATACCACCTCAGTACCTCTTCTTCTGTTTTTAATTTATTGTTATTTTTTATCATTTCTAATAATTTAACAAATTATAAGAGATATTACAGAGTTTTTTATTGTTGTTGACCAGTACTTAGCAAATTTTAATTTGAATAATTAAATATGTTTATTGTAATTTCAAATATAATTTGCAAAACTAGCGTTTTGGAGAGAGAATGTCAACAAAATGTATAAATTAGGCCATGTAGTACGTCTTTACTACTTATATCAAAACAAATGTTAAAATTATGTAGAATATATATTTGGAAATTAAAAGCTTTTGTGGAAAAATGAGTTGTGTTTTGCTTCCCTTGAGTATTAATGGCTGGCCTATGACTGGAATTTTCCTGAAAATATAAGATTTCTTGAGTTGGTATCTGTATTGGTTAGACAGACCATCAAACCAAATAGTCTAAGCGTAGCTCATTATGAAGACGTTCTTGAAAGATAATAAATAAATATAATAAATAAGCGTATTATTTTGAAGAACCCCTCCGCAAAAAACAAGTTGTGTATAGATACATTATGATGAGTCACAAAGGACAGATTATAATGACACTTATACTAAAAATACAAAGTAAGTTTCAACGCTACCGCAAACAAATATTATTATTTAAGGACTACAGTCATACTAAAATTGATATTTGGCGCCCATAGGGATCGGTGGCCTATTAGGTCCAAGAACAAGGGGAATAGAATCCCTTCCGGCAAAATTTACAAAAAGAAAAATGACAACCACACTCAAAATATACAATACACACAATTTAGGACCTTCGCGCAGACAGGAGCTACCTACTAAGTATTTATCAACTTCATAATAAAGAACACCAGTTATTGTATTGTATCTGGGCACGGCGTATATCCTCGTGGACCCACCCTACCACCAACGCTACCACTAGTGGTGGTATTGGTAGCGTTTCAATACAAAATTGCATTCCTGACGATACTTATGCATCCAATCTTGTATAAAGATACATATGCATAAAATCTGAGAAATAATGAAAATAAAATGACCTTTACACTTTCATCGTATAATTTATTCCATTAAAAAGTTAACATGTACTACAGAAAACAGACAGAATACAATTTCAACACGTAAAAGTCAAAATATAACAGTTTTTACCACAAATATAACTTCCCAAAACGAAGTAATTTTTTTTATATGTTTTAAAAAATACCATAACCCGAGTACAAGAGACCGCGTTAAATTATATAGACGTATAGAAATGTAAAAATTAAATTGCACTTAGAGAACATGGATTCTCGTAAACTCTCTTAAGTTATAATAATTAAAATAAATGCAAGATTTTTGGGTGGCATTATAATAAAATATTCGTTAAGGCAAAAGATCGCTAGATACAAAGTGAACGAAATAAACCCATGACGATCAAGGCCCAGCATTACAGTGGATTACTAACCCACGGTCAACGATACCATTTCTAACCAAATATACATATTTAGTTAGAAATAAGTATATTTAGAACTAAATGTATAATTGGTTAGAAATTGTAGGTACAGTAAAATACAGAATCACATTAACTTGAAATTTGTATATAAAAACGATAATAAACCGGGTTAAAAATAAAGTAAACAAGTACGAGTATGGTCTTCAAATCGCAAAAGTCTAAAAAATGCTATTGATTTAGAAATTATATTCACCCTTGATTTTATTGCGACGGTAGATTTAGTCTTTGGATTTATGGGACCACTTTGTATCGATCCTTCGAAGTTTAATTACAACGTACTTAACATTTTACCTATTTAAATTTATCCTAGTCATAGCAGCTACATTAAAGATTATTACAAAATAATTTATAACATTAATCTTGAGCAACATAATTATAAAGATGAAATTATATAAAAATAAATGCATAGTGAATGCGAATTATGAAAATTTGAATCTACCATAAATTATTATTATAGAATTCATTGGTGTTTAAACAACGTATGCTACAGGTATATTAAGGTCTTAAATCTACCGAATATTCTCTAAATATACATTATTATTATTACTTAGAATGACCGTCATTTGCGGTATTTACCGCAAGTATATAGTAGGTGTATAATATGCCATGTATAGTTTACTAACCATTAAGTACAAAGTATACAGCGCTTATTATAAAAAAAATATGAAAAATATCATGAAACTAATAATTTGTCTAGAGCTAATAAAATGGATATTTACTATGCCAAAATGAATGTTGTTTTTCGTACCTTTAAATTGTTTAATAAATATATTAAATTAGCTAATAGACAAAGTAAATTTACTATTTAAATACAATTGAATCCATTTGATTCGAACGTATCAGAAGACTTTTTTGTAGAAATAGAAGATATAACGTAAAACTAAACTTAACCTAATGGCATGACTCGACGTTTAAACTTACACGCTAAAAAGAACACGACGATACACATATAATTATAAATTAGTATAAAACAAGGTTGGATTCTGTACAAAACTTATCGGTAAGTATAAAATGTATAATATTCACAACAGTGAAAAATGAATATAATCAGGTTTCGTAGGACTTTGTCCGTAGCACGACTTGGCACCATCGGTTGTATCGAGGCATTTAGAACCAGAGTACCAGATAATAACATAGACGAATAAAATATAATTTAAAACGTAATTTAGATTTTAAATTCCTCATATTGACTGACCTTGAAACACGATTGAAAGTATGCCAAATCGGTTAGAAGAATCGTTTGAGCATTAGCCTAATCAATACTCATACATTTAGTAATTTGCTTAGGGGCGGGGGTGGCATATTACATCAGTAAGTCTCCAGAAGTAATCACTTAGCAGAGGCTGAATTCGTAGACAGTCGTACAAGATATCAGTCAATACGAATTTGAGAATTTGACGAAATAATAAAGATGGCTAGTGATATTTAATTTTACAGTGCGCGATGTTAAAAGAGTGTCAAAACGCACTGTTAAAAATTTATATATTACTGATATGACAGATACAAGAAGTCAGACATTATTAATGGTTGTTACAATAGCAACACGAGTTATTTATAAAGCTAAAACAGTTTAAATGTTGGTGAGGTCAACCTTGCATCGAGTCGTCCTGGCTATGCGAGCCAGAGTGAGTTTTAGGACAAAAGATAAACTTTGAAACCTAATACTTAAATGAAGTTCCAAGAATCGTAACACCATATGAGAGTCAATCGCAATAAACATTATCTTCGGGTGTTTGCAAACAATAATCCTATGAAGCGGAAACAGAAGACATTTAGGAAAAGTCGATATGCAAACAATCGAAGTTCGATACGAATGATGCGGAAGAAGAGGCCGAACAGTCACAGGCATTTAAGCTACCGCTCAAAGAAGTAGGGACTACTGCATGCTCTGCACGAAGCCAACATTGATTTTCATGTGAATGATGAATGATTTGACGTTATATGTTTTGCGTTAAACTTGGCAGTACATTGAGAACGCAAGGACATCGAAACCAGCTTAAACAGTTAAAGTATTTGCAGATGACCCTTCACGATACTGGTGCGGATGGGGTGGAGTTTAATAGTTACAGAGACAAACATGTGGCTAAAGTGTAGCTCGCAGAAGCGGGGGACACTGGGACTCTGCCAAGAACTGCTTTCACGTGATTAACGATTGTTTAACACATTAATGTTTTTCCCTGTGGCAAAGCGACCATGTACACGCGCATACTTTCGCTTAACTGGGGAGAATATTGGCAACGCAAATGACATCGAGAAGAGTTGATGTTTAAACAGTTTAAGTATTGCAGATCATCCTTCACGTGGATGGTGTGGATGGGGTGGGGAGCCTAGCAGTCGCAAAGCCATCCATGCGGCTAGTGAGTGGCTAGCAGGCGCGGGGGATACCGGGGCGGCGCGGTGTGCGGCCATGCGCACGCGCAAACGTTGAAGCAACACCGCCGCTGCAAGCGCTGCTCCGGCCGCCGCGCCCGCCGCTGACGCGAACAGTGCTCCGAAGCTCACCGCACCCATACAGATTCCATACACCACCTGGAATGGTTACATGCATATTTAAATATAACAGGAGAACATAAAGGAAGCTGCGTTTATTATGAGTTTAAAAGTGTTTTCTTAAAAAAACTGTATGTATCTAAACTCCTGACCGAACAAGAGTCTGCTCGATTAGCATTGTCGATAAAAAGAAGTCGTAAGGTTTCTTTGGTAATCTGTTTGCTAGTCCAGCTTGAGCGAGTTGGCAAAAAATAGGATTATTTAATTTATTTACCCATTTATGAAACAGAAGGACTCCTGTTGATTATTTTTCTTAGAAGCTATTGTTTGTATAAGTATTAAAATATACCAGGAACTAATGAGGAACAGGAGGTAATGAAACCTACCTCCTCGCGAATCCTTCCACTGAAAACGGTGACCGGCTCCCTCGATGGTCCGAAAGCAAGATCCGCTTCCGACACCACGTCGTATATCCCCGACACTCCCACGTCAGCGGATCTGGCGTCTCGCACCGTGCGTCGTTTGCGCAAGGACCTGGGACCAGCAACCGCTGGTCCGGACTGCTTCGCAGATACCACACCGTCTCCTGATGGCTCGGGCTTAATGTCCGCGCCCAGATTACGAGGGCCGTGGGGGAAGCGCTCCCGTTCACCAAGATCGGATGGACGGTCCTAAAAAGTTAAAAATAGGCATATCACAAAGCGCAGAATTGGTCCGGTCTTTAATGATTAATCATGTTAGTAAAAGTTCCTCAAATCTTTGATCTTTTAACGAGAAGACTATATTATTATGATTTCACTGATGATACAATTCTCGATTAAGTCTCTACCTTGACTTGACCTAGCATGGCTGAATATGAATATATTTTTTTTTAATTCGTGCTTGTTAAATTGTTGTCCTGCCATTATTGGAGAAGTGGTAGATTTTTCTGAAGTATTTGACACCGGCAGTACCATCTATTCACTCGCCATATACTTTACTCTATTGACTTCAGGTAGAAAAATTTACATTGAAATGTGAGAGTAACAAACACACATCATGGAGTGACTGAAAAAGATTGTAACACCGAACGCTTGTTCGAGAGGCAGGCGTTGATGCTTCTCAGTTAGGTAGAGGTAATAAAACTCACGGTGAAAGGCCTAGCCAGTGCTTCGACGAGCTCTTCTACAGCAGACATGCGGTCGTCGGACTCCACGACAGGTGCCGGTGCCCGCTGGGGCAGGGGCGCGGGCGCCGGTACAGCGTCACCAGATACTTCGTCGCCGAATGCTTCTTCCAGAGGCAGGCGTTGATGCTCCTCAGCTAGACTCATGTCTGATTCTTCTGCCGATGAGTCACTGCAAATTAATGTTAATGTTTTTGAAATGGGGAGAAAGTAGGATCACGACACGGGAGCAATGTTTATAAAATTGCTCCCGTGAAAATATTTTACTGGTTATAAAATTTGCCTACAATATTCATAAACAGATTGTCATCTAAAGATTTCGTTGTAATCCACCCCATCCACACGCTCGTTTGCGTGCGTTTGCGTGCTTACTAGTGCAATTCATTTTGCGCTGCTCAGCATGTGCGTGAGAACGGCAATAATAGTATCCTGTGCAAACTTAAAAGTGCGGCTACGATTGCTCAAGCATTGCTCTACAACTCTCTCAGTAGTCATCCTTTCTGTCAAAAGCGCCATGCCACTGCGGCGTGACATTTACAATTAATATAGCAGAGAACAGATAAGTCAGTGGCGCGCGATCTCGACTCACGAGCTGTCCCAGCTTCGATTCCTGGCCTAGGCAGACATTTGTGGCAGACGGCAGATAAATATTAATTTTGACGTTACTGTCGTTCCTGATGTTATCTGTGTATAACTGTCAACAGGGGACCCAATGCAGAAGTGTAAATGCGAGTGTTTAATTAATATTTACACACCCAATTTCATTATGATCCTGATGCGTCCTATCATCCTTCCTGTCCAATGCACCGTGCCGCTGTGACGTGACCCCTGCCAACTGACAATGGTCCAGGCAGCCGTGCCGGCAGATCTCCACCTTGCAACGGATGTGCACGCTCAGCGCGTCAGGGAACTTGAACGCGTGGAAGAAAGCGTATGTGATCACCGTCGCCCTCTCGTCCGCCGCTTTGGCTTTGAGGAATCTGGAAATTGTATAAGATTGAAGTTGTTTGAAATGGGAAAGAACTATGAACATATTAGAGCTGCTAACCAATCACAACGATACATCGTCGTTGCGAATTCAAAACCTCTTATGATATATTAAGAGGTAGGTACGCATTGTGCAGTTGATGTATGAATGTCAATCATGTAAGAGGTTTTCATGATATACATCCAAGAATAACAATAAAGCAATAGGTACGATATATTAGTGACGTAATAGTTCTTTTTGCTCTCCAAAGTATTTATTTTTTAAAAAGAAACATAAATTTATCACCTAGATTAAAACAATATACGATTCACAGCAGCCTAAGTATCCAATACATTTAATATTTTTCGTCACAAATCTTTTTCGACAATCGACATCTTCATCGACGATATCAGCATTCACGGAATTCTTGTATCGATAGAATTGAATAGACGTTTTCCATTATGATAACCTTTTAAAGCCTAGGTAGATATCTGAATCGACTTATGGCTAGGGCATGGGGCTGGTTCCGACTGCAGTCGCGAAGGTGAAAGGGCAATTGCTTTATAGAAAGCTTCCAATCTACGTGGGAATCAAAGCCTCAGTTAGGCTGAGCTAGGCATTAGAATATATTACTATGGTGAACAGCTCATAGAGTCGTGGAATGTGTGGAACGTAAGAGCGAATTCACACTGACGGCAATTTGTCAACGACAATGACTAATGGTGCAGATGTACAACATGTTACACGTTTACATTTAAAATCTATCTATATATAATTTTGTCCACGGCAATAGTCTGATTCGAGAAATAAAATTGACGTTCGTGTGTATATAAATTTGTCGCCTTATACGATTAAGAAATATCAGCAAAAAGCTAAGGAGTCTGACCCGGTTGTAACCATTAGTTAGCAAGCGGAAATCCTCGGATGTCTTATAAGAAGCTTAAGGTAAACTTTCCAGTAATTATAAACTCCTGGTACTGTAAACTGGTACTGCAACGGGTGAGGAACGAATCAATTAGATAAATTATTTTTTGATCGGGCAGAGGCAGTGAGGGGAACGGCCAGCGGCCACCCACAACTCTTTCTAGTTCGGGTAATTTATTTTTAAATCTGCTTCCAAAGGCTTGATAATTAGACGAGCCGATTTCTAAGCGGCTGTCTGGAGTTAAAGCAATACGCTCACAGTGACGGACGCGAATGGGTGTATGCTCTATTTCATTTCATAGCATCTGCTTGTTATCAATATAATTATGCTCTTCTTCATGTTCGCAAAACGCGACTGGTATAAAATCCAAGTGTGAATCATATTCAACTCATAGATTCCAAGCTTAAATACGACCACATATATTATTATACTAGAGTACCTACTACAGAAAAATACAGAAAAATTTAAACAGTGAAAAGAGCATATCTAAGAAACCGTTTGAGATTAAACAACGTATATATATGGTAAGTTAGTGTTCCCTCTACAATCCCTGAAAATTACATCAAAATCTGTTTAGCGGTTCGGTGTCTATGCGACAAAAAAAAGCAGACAGACAAACATGCTTAAAATAGTTGATTATGTTTAGGTGTATAAATAGCATATTCTATTTAAATTATTGACGTTAATTTTAATATCACAGACAGGCACTCCAATTTAATTTATTGATAAGCGTAAGATTCAAGTTAAACATGTAACTCTTAAGAACTACGACCGCCTCATCAAAAACGCTACCACGGCGCAAGCTGTGAGGCTACTCAATGCCCTGTTTGTCCAGGATCCAGGCTTGGACATATTTCATATGCCGCTGTCTGAGTTCCTAAATAATTGTATACGATTTGTAACCATGATAACCTAAGTGAGATGAAACTCTGTATTGTATAAATAAAATTGTATAGCGTGTAGTGCGCTTTGGCAGAAGCTGTAGGCACTACAAGTGCTGAATAATAGTAATACATAAATAAATAAAAAAGGGCTGCCTTTATTCTATCTGCACAAAATATTTTATGGAATTCTTTAATTCCGCGCTATTCTTGTACCGAAACCGTACTTTCCCAGCATAACTGTTAAACATCACCAATTACCACCGTTACAAGTGATAAGTGTTTTGACTTATGACCTCGACAGTGTTTTCTCGAGCCCACTCCCAAGGAAGATAGCCTTATACGAGTATCTCTCGACTATAATGGTCAAAGTAGTAATATGGTAGTGTTGTACCATTCGGCATCTTACGCCAACGGTTCAAATCCAAGCCACTTTGACTTCTCATAGTCATAATTGTTCTCTCCATAGCACGCTAAGATATTTGGAGTAAATGACTTTCCACTTCAGGAGCTAAGGAAAAAGGGATGTCAAGATCCTACATCTTTTTTTTTCAAATCGGATTAAACAAAATAAAATCTTGATGTTTCAATCAGAACATTCTTCTGCGTGAATAAAATTTTAGGTTGCGCATATTACGTGTTGTGTTTGGCACAAAAAAATGATTGATTGATCAACTAATTACAAAATTTTATTGATTAATTGGTAAAGTTTTTGTCAGGTTGCACGACTTTGCTACCAGGCGTACCTATGCATACGAGATCGGCACTACTATTGGATACCACATGCCGCGGAACTGTGATTGTTACTACCACGTGATCTGTAAGTATCTCTACTTACGCTTAGCTAAACATTATCCCTCTTACTTATAATAAATCGTTTATCAGTATCTTAGCACCTATACTCAATACTCAATGTTTTATTGCATTCATAGTGGTTACATAGGTCTTATTTATTATTTAGGAGCACAGCATGAGGACCCTGCTACATGCTTAAGATCGGATATGTTTTAGTGAAGTCACAAATAAAAACATTGAATAAAATAGTTAGCCTATATTTAAACCATCGTTGAATAGCCACTTTTACTATTATTTAACATGTAATTTTATTGTGATAATCTTAATGTTTCTGAATGACTAAATGACGAATTACTGGACATACCTGAATTATTGATTTTGTTAATTGCATATGCATGCAGCCTCTATTTCTTTTAATACGCATAATGTATCTCCTAATGGCTTATTAAAGCACGGTGGTTAAGTGGTCGCGATTATAGCGTGTCGATGGTGGAATTTAGGTGCTAACGGTATCACCCTTGGTTCCTGGTTAGTTATGTCGTCCCAGTAACTGTTTATTAGGAATTGCATATTATCATAGTAGGCTAATATCACAGTTTATCTATGCTGCCCTAATCCTTATTAATATTATATATGTGAAACTGTGTTTGTCGGTTTCATGGTTTGTCCTTCTTACACGCTGCAACAGAGTGAAAGATTGACGTGATTTTTTGCACAGCGACAGATTATGCGCCGGAGAGTGACATAGGCTAATAGGCGATGGTGACTACTTACCATCATGTGGCCTGTAAGCCTGTACGTTAGAGCTTATTCCTAACTGCTATCTAATCTGTAGGGCTATTATGTGTTCCCCAAATAAGCGAACGCTAGCGATAGCGTTTATGAATGTAACATTATTTGTATGGAAAAATAGAAGCGCCTCTGGCGGATTCGACATGAACTAAATCTGATACCAAGCTAGCATTTCGTTGCTAGAGCATTTTTTGTCTTTCGTAAGCATAAGCGTTTAAGAACGCTTTCTGCGTAAAACAACGTTATTGCGCATCCACATAGTAAGTACAATTTTGTTTAAAGAAAATAGACTTTCGACTTTTACAATGGTTAGAAGGTTGTCGAACAGGTGGCAACTTGACAAAGTAAGAACGTCGTAAGTAATTTTGGTTACAAGTTAAATTGAACTAAATGCAGACGTAATAGGGTACTAATACCGCGGCATATTT
>DWLO01002709.1:0-12066 GCA_018245335.1 Dalla quadristriga | reverse complement strand
GGTATGCATTTTTCCTTAAGATGTTTTCCTTCGCCGAAAGCAGATGAAATTTGGTTTTGGTACTTTACGTGGTGTGAATATAGTGATAAGTTACCACCTACCAGATTCAAGCGACATTATTGCGCTAGTGAAATCTGTTAGCCGTGCAGTTTTTTGAGGAATAACAAACACAAGCAATTTGAATGAACGTTGACACCATATAGGCTGTTATAAAAGACTGGACGTAAGTAGCTGCGGCTACGCCCACGTAAAATTCGTTTTTCCTAACAAACTTTTATCCCCCTATGCTCATTTCATAAACAACAAAAAAAACCCTAACCACAAGTTCAGACGCTCAAAACTTTTAGTAATAGCCGTTGCCGTTTGCGGACGTTACATTACAGAAATTAGAGACCTCGAATGAACAATAGTGAAAAAGGGTTGTGTTTTGTGTGGGTAAATTAAATGGACACATTACAATTCGTACCTACTGTACGCTGTGCCTCGGGCGAGATCGCGCACAAAGGGGTCGCGGCGGGTTCTATTATTGAAAAGGGGGTGATCAAAGCCTACGATACGTTCCCATATGTTGTAGTCCTTTTCTATTTCTATTTGTACAGGTGTTTTTGGAGTTCCTTTTTCCGAGAGCAATGTAAAGTTATTACTGCGCTATTGTCGTCCGCCGTTCCGTTCGATATGAAAATGGTTTTAAAAATCATGAAAATGTACGCCGCCCGCCCGTTGTAGTGGTCCGTTTTTGAAGGCATTGTTTGTCCGATATATCTACGGACGTTCAATAATCTCGTCTCACAAAATTCAGTGCGTTCTAGCTTTGTTATGTACGTTCGGTCCTAGGAATACAAGACCGGTTTGCATGTTTTCCAGGTTTCTACTTTGTAGATTTCATTGGCAGGCATTTTTGCCTTTACAGCTATTTTGCATTAGTAGCTATCATCCGTGTCTTCAACCACGTGACTTCTGCGACTTTTCATTTTTAGACTACCACGGTTCAAGGAAATTGATTCATTACCATATTCATCTTAGTGTATTGTTTGAGTGTAATGTAATTTAACTTGTATGTGTTTAAGAAAATAAGGTTATTATTATTTTTATTATTTCACTGTACTCGTCAGGTCATACATTTTTTTTAAGATCCGTTTAGTACGTTCTACCTGATTGAATAATAAACATCCATGCATCCCTAGCAAAATTAATAATACTCACATTAATAATAGAGTTTGTTAACGAAGCTATGCCCGCCGCTCCGCCCATAAATTATCTCTATGCGAAAAATCACGTCGATCCGTGACTCTGTTACAGCATGAACTAACACAAACTAACAAACACACTTTCACATTTATAATATGAATACGGGTGAATATATTAATTTATACATGATTAAAATTCATTTGCCAAAAACCTCTTCAAGCCCGAATTGTGGTTACTAAAGCGAACTAAAGGCGAGCGCTACAAGTCCTGCACCCACCTTTTTACATTGTAAGAGAGTTGTGGGCAATACCCTATCTTTTGAAAATATTTATCACTTAAAAATACTTTTCTTGTATCACTTTTGGTTGTCATGACTTTTATAAAACGAATAGTCGTACATTGTAAGTTTGTGTGATCGCGAAATGGTAACTAAAAATAACACTCCGTGCATGGTTCGGACGTACTAGCGGCTGAAAGGTGAGGGAAATGAGGATTCCTTTGTGCTGCACTATAAGTAAATTGAATATTATCTTACTTAGCAATAACTTTATTCTATTTTCTGTTCTCGTTTGTGTGTAAAGATCCTTTGAAAAAGGTTTAATAACTACAGCAGGAGCAAAATACAAGTAGGTATCCCGTTTTTTGTATAGGTACCTACTCTGCACACAATGTTAATTGGACACTGATACGTTATTATTTAATTGGATGACTGTTGGTCGACAGTAATAAAAACTCTTAAAGGAAAAGTTTCCTTTAAAGTTTTGTAGTAAATTAAGGCGTTGTTAAAATATATATCTTCTGAAATGGACTAATAAAAGACTGTTAATAAGAAAAATTACTATTTGTAACGGAATTCCTTGTGTATATATTTATATATATAGTTACATCGGAGCAGTACCGCTGCAACCACCATTTCTGCCGTACTGTTATTATTATTATTTTACACTTTATTGTCAAATTTAAAAAAGCTACGCTCCATCGATCACGCAACAACGAGAACGAGATAGGTGCGCCGAACATCGACGGAATAATATCAAAATAAACTCATACTCCGCGGAGTTCCCACTCAATAACGTTAAAAATGAGCTCTCAAATAGCAAGAAAATTGTTTTTCCGCCCAACAACATCATCCCGATTCATTGGCAAAATGAAAAGTTTCCCCATCAGCCACTGACACATCGATTGGCGTTTACATCTTTGTAAAAGAAATTGTTATAGATCATGCAAAGCAACTTGTACCTTAAACCAATGGCTGGACGTCCTAAAAGTCGTTTTTCTAAGCCTTTGATGGAGTGGATGTTTTCGAACTGCCATCCTGTTATTGGTGAGCAATCCATCATTTATGGAAGTGTGGAAGTAACAAAGACGTAGTATCAAATATATAGATCAGACTAGGATAACATGGCGTGGAAGTGTAGTTTACTGCTTGAGCGCACGTCGAGTATGGCCTCACCGTACATTCGCTTATTGATATCTGGGTGTAAGAGGCGTGGTAGGCGATCTGGACGAGCCTAACACACACGTATAGCATGTGTAATTGCTTTCATTGACATGCCGAGCCTCCGAGCTGTGCGGGGAATGTTCCAATAATTAATCGAACATAAACGTTGATGGAAATCTGTTTATGGTTCATACCGTATAGGTATTGAAGGCGTTTTACTTTCTCCCTTAGTAATAAAACAGGTACATGTAAACACGAGAAGTTTATAAACTTTTAATGACTACCGACAAGCTCTTAATAAACCATTAAAAGTTTAATTTATGTTTATCACATTAATCGAAGGTTAATCTCTATGTTTGCAATATTTATTTATTTATTAAAACTGTAGTACCATACAAAAAAGCATATAAACCAAGGCGGACTAAATCCTAGAAGCATTCTGTGCCAATCAACCTTCGGGTAGTAAAGTTAGAAATCATAATATATCAGAATAATAAAATAAGAAGTACCTATGTAAACGTGTACGTAAGGGAACAGTTCCGGTAAAAAAGTATACGCGCGTATTTTCCACATTTTTGTAGCTTAAACTAACCACAAGATAGTTTAAAAAACGTTAGTCGCAAAACCCTATCGTTATGTGATATTTTTAATTACATGCGGTGAAAGTTATAAACTCTAGATCAATTTGCTTTTATTAACGTTAATCCGTATTGTTTACAAAAACAATATGCACATATTTATGTTATACTCTTAATCACGCAAGCCATGTCAGACTAATCTAAAAAACTAATAGACCTTTTTAATAATGAAATGGCGTACAATTTAATAGCGCAACACAAAGTAACAATTTAAGCAACGCCATCAGATCACGCCTGACTAATTTATGTCCAATTACAATTTTAGCGGCTATAAGTAGTAAAACTTTATGATGACTACTATACTGAAACTTTCACGCCCGGGTATTTTTCGACCAATTAGTCAGAAGGTTTCGGAAGTTGCATGTTGGTTGCTGTTTAATTTTTAAGTGCAGACTAACAGCCAAGATGGTCTTCTGAGTTATTCATTTTAAGTGGGTAAGCGGTTATACTCACGTTAATTTATCGGGATCACCCGACTAGTTTCGATCCAGGACGGATGGTTCCCGGGGAAGGCCTACGTATTGTACATATTTAGACGGGCGATCCCTATAAATCAAGGTGATTACAGCCGCGTACACTTAAAATTAATAAGTATGGACACTCACGTATCCTTATGAATTATTATTTTAATAATAATTATAATAATAATATAATAATCTTTCTTACCTATATATACACCAGGTTTTTAGTGCTTGTTTCACTTAAGTTCTTTTGTATCGTTTTTTGTCTATACCTACATATAATGTTCTTAATTATTGTATTGATTTGTGCTGTAATAGTATGTGACGTGAAATAAACCTCTTTTCTGTATTCTTTCTTTCTTCTAAAATACTTCTAAACGTTTCTAACAAATTTTAGCTTTTCACTTTAACTTATGTAAGTCCCGAACAGTGTCGTAATAATCCTGTTGAACAGCCCGCTTCCAGTTTGTCTTCACTACAACTTGCTCTTGTGTGGAATTACTTACGTTTTCATGCAAGAGCTGCCTTAGTTAAACTTCTAGTTTCCAACCATAAATATTGTGCTAAGCTAGTTTCCTGGTAGTAGTATCAAGTTGAGTTTTCGTAGGTATTACAAATTGCCAAAGTTTAAAATTGGTCATATTTTTGTTTGTTTGATATCCTTTGCATTTGTGACGGACGTGTCAGAAGCCTTAATCATGAGTAAAAAAGTAAAATGCCGGTTTCGCTACATGATTTGTTTTTTTATGATAGGGTTATATTGTGCTAAGTATTCAATAACATATGACTACAAAACGCGATGTGTGCGTCTTCAGCGGGGCGATCACATAAAAAAAGAAGGGAGAACCAATTTTGTATGTTCATCTCGCCCGTCGCTTTTGTCGTCAGCTGCACTCAATCGCATTTAGATTTTGAGGTGAAATCTCAATCAGGTGATTTTCTTCTAGATCTAGTTGAAAACTGACAACTACAATCTACTTAGAAACTTTCATACACGTTAAAATTATCCTTCAAAGACGTTTCTTATTCCTTTGTTTGATTCGTCTATCTTCACAGGGGTAAGGTTAAAAACTTTGTGAAAACTATTCTTGTACATATTTTCGAAAAATAAGTCACTGTAGAGAACTTGCCTTAACACTATCTTACTGTGATGAATTCATTTTCTCACAAGCAAAAATATTTTTCAGAGAAAAGTAAATGAGATTTCCAAATTTTGATGTTTCAAACGAATGTTTAATTTAACCTCTGTTTTCGTTGCGAAAATTGTATTGTATAAGAACGTGGGATGAAAATTCTAAATGAATCCATTATAAATGTATGCACTTCTTATTAAATAAATTTGTGGTTTGTAAGGTTCAGTAGTTCGACAAGAAAACCCAGAGTATCTATTATAAAATATTATATAGATATAAAGAAGATGTGTACATACATTTCATATTTTACAGTTTAGGATGTATGGTCCCATTTCACCCCTTTCAGGCATGACTTAAATTAAAATATGTGTTCTTTTACAGGTGTCAATCTATCTTCACACCAAGTTTCAGAAGAATCCGTCCAGTAGTTTTTGCGTGATTGAGTAACAAATGAACAATACATCCATTCATCCTCAGAAACTTCACTAATGTTATATTAATAGGATATTAATATTGACCTTCTATAATTTTTCTCTCCAGAGAATGGACGTTTTCTAATAGCCTCCACGTAACGGTGACAGCCCGGGACACAAAAATGAAATATAAATAAAAATTAAAATATATATTTTAATTTGGCGCGTATATATATGGCGCGTTTCATTGTGTGCCCCCGAAGGTTCCCTGCTGCCGTCCGGTTCGCTGTCGCCCTTTCGTGCCGGCTTGTAGAAAATCGCCCAATTTCTCAGAGAAAAATTATAAAAGGTCAATAATAGCGCATAATTACTTCAAAGATATATGTAATTGTAATATTAATCTTAGCACACGGGATTTGCTTTTCAAATCCACGTTCTAATCCCAGGTCTGCTGGAAGAAATTTCAGTTTTGAAATAATCACTAAGTACCACTGTACAAATTGTTATGCTGTCTTACTTAATGTGTAATTATCGTGTACATGAAATAAATAAATAATAATATCATATTAATATAAAAAAGAAGTTTCTGAGGATGAATGGATAGTTTATTTGTTACTCAATCACGCTAAACTAAATAGATTTTTCTATACTTGGTATGAAGATATTTACACCTGGAAAAAAGCACGTTTTTATTTTTAATCTTTCCCGAAAGGGGGAAAATGTGTGAAATGGTAACATTGTAGAAAAAATCAATTTAACTTACAGTCATGCTCACGTCTAGTATTTACATAAATATTACGTCCGCTTATTAAAATACGGATTTATGGAATATCGCATAGAACAACATAATCCGAACAGTATTTCACTAGGATCGTGCAAAATGCCGTGCCATTAAAAAAACTTGGTATTGAATAAAACCAGCCTGTTTACTGAGATAGGGGAGTTTAAACTCCCAATCCTCTATAATTCAGAATGATATTGTAGGTACCTACAACTTGATTGACTTTTTAGAGTGCAGATCAATTTTCCTGTGTTCTTTTATTCCTTATCGTTTAATTTTCCGTATCGTTTAATTTAAATATAGGTACTTACTTACAATTGTGTAATCCTGCATGTATTGTGTGTTATAGGGATGTGTAAATACATTTTTCCTTCTTATTTTCTTCCTTTCTTTCTATTCTCCCTGCCTGTTTTAGCTTATATCGTTTAGAATTCTTTTTTTGAACCGATGCTTGCCGCAAGCATGTGTAATATAAATTATTAGGTAAAGACAAAAAAAAAATTGAATTTGAAAACACTAACATTTTAATGTACCAACGCTGCTTTATAATAGAATGGTTTTTGTAAGTCGTCACAAACAGGATAATTCATATTCAGATATTTGCGAGACCGCAATATAACTTTTTAAATTAATGTATGACGAAGGAAGCTAGCCCGAAATTTTGTTATACTTAGGAAGACGGGGTCGTCAAGGGGAAAACATTTTTTCGACAATATCTCTACAAATAGAATCATGTCTACATTTTTTCTGTATAAGATTAAGTTGTTTTTAAAGGGAATGTTTCACATCAAGAACAGAACAGAAAAATGTTTATTGTTTATCGTTCGTTTACAACAAATAAATAATTCACAACAGTCTACCTTATACAGGCTTCGTCACAGTATAAGGAAATTTCTTTTATTGTACTGTAACGTAACGCTGCTTTTTGGTTGCCAGGCTTACTTACCCTACTTTAAACCTCTGTCCCCAAAGAAGGCCGACACTAGCCACTTGGCTATCATCATATTTTCTTTTTCGTTTACAATACCTTCATGTAAAATTAATTATAAATCTGTCTGTTAGAAAATATTATGTTTGTCATCCCTGCTAACAACATTTGTAACAAGTCTAAACTTAATCTGTCTTTTTCTCCAACTCTTTGATTCTCAAAGTATTTTTTCAATCGCTACCCCAAGAGACAGCAGGTCTAATTTTATTTGCGGTATTGCGACAACAAAAAGAAATTCCCTAATACAATATTTTGTGTTACTCAGCTTCCCGTCTCGGAGGAAGACGACCCGATAAACTTTTAATGCGTTTTTCACTTCGTTATGAAATATTTCAATCGTCTTAATTAGGCGAGGAAGCGAAAATATTGCGTTATTAAGTAGCTTTTACGGTTTAGAATGTTCCTTGGAATGGTTATACATTTAAGAAGTGATTTGGTGCTGGTGTGGATTTATGCAGATCTAAGGTTATTATTTAATTACTCACTAGACTGTACCCGCGGCTCTGCTCGCTCCTATTTTCGTACCAACTTTCATCCCGCAAGGGGATGCAAAAACTACTGAGCGGACTTGTATACAATTTTCTGTGAATTGGATCCGACTCGGATCGTGTAAAGGGACAACATAAAAGCCCATTTTTTTCTGTAGTTCACTTTTTGAGTGAAAAGATTAAAAAAACAACGCATGTGGTGTTAAAAGTGGGCCAAGTTTACTCGAAAACGCTTCGAAAAAGCTATTTACTTAACTGGAAGTGACATTACGCGACTCATCATCATCATCACAACCCATCAAGGGCCCACTACTGAACACGGGTCTCCTCTCAAGTTGAAAAGTGTAAAGTACACCCAGCTGGCCAAGTACGGATTGGCAGACTTCACACGACTTTGAGAACACTATGGAGAACTCTCAGGCGTGCAGGTTTCCTCACGATGATTTCCTTCACCGAAAGCAGATTATATACAATTGTTTAAAGCGCACATAGCTTTGGAAAGTCATAGGTGCGTGGGATTTGAACCTCGAACCCCCGAAGTCTTAACTTCTAAGCTTACATCGCATTGCGTGTCTACTTCAGCTTTTGCAACTTCATCGACAAGAGAACTTAGTACGAGTACTTACTACTTGGAATTTACTTAGGTACTACAACTTGTTGTTTAATGGACCTAATAGTACTTACCTATTAGTTTTACTGATTTTACAGTTGATCGAAACTTGTCAATCACGCATGCAGTGGCCAGTTATTACCTATTGACCATTTTAATAATCTGAAGGTTTAGGTGATACCTCGCTTTTTTGGTTTTTAGTAGTTAATTTCCTTAATTTATTGGTTCATGAACCTAATTTTTGAATATAACAATATGTTTCTTGACTATATGATCTTAGTAATCCAAAAAACAAAGCAGTAATCATTACAAAAAAACCAAAATAATTTTCTTAGTTCGGCAAATAGTAGATATTGTGAATTTTTTTTTGTATATAATCAACGTAAGCGTTTATTTTTGAGCGCACGCTCAGTCTTTCCGTACATGGATTAGCTGCATCACTGACATTTTAAAACTCCATAGTCGTCCGTGATGCGTCCGCGACATTTTCAAGAGAAGATCGTGGATATATCCTCTTAAAAACAAGCAGACGGCTATCGGATGGCAAGTGGTCACCGTCGCTTAGGCATTACGTCGCGGTCATAGTCGCCAGTTCCTGGATTTGAAGGATATGGGTTTTCAAATCCTCATGGTTTATTGGTTTTGTATATGTCCGATTCGCAGGCGATATTGGGGATTCCAGTACGAGCGTAAGATTATGTAAGTTAATGAGTGAAGTACAGTATCAAAAATTCTGACCGTGACGGAGAGACAACGGACATTGCCATAGTAAGACTAATAACTAGGTATAACTTAAATTTTACTAACGTAAGTATAAGTAAGGCCGTTATTTGTTCTATTTTAACTAACAACATTGCCATTGTAAGTAATATTCGTAAGTAAGTAAGTAAGTAAATAGAAGTCCGTTTCGTATCTTCGGATTCCGAACGCTAAAATGCGAGTTTTGATTATGAAATTCATTTGCATACTTCTAGAAATTACGCAAATAAGTTTGAAATTGGGGAAATTTGAAGCGTTAATTGATGATAATTAAATAGAAGTTCACATTGAGTTGGAGAATTGGAAAAAGAGTATTGATTGATCGCTGTTACTTACACTATAGCCATAGCCATTTTCTAATTATGGTTTACCATGTAAATAATTCCGTAAGTAACAGGTTTTTACCTTTTTTCAGGTAATGTAATTACAAAACACTTATCTTGACTAATCAGTCATCCAGTCGGCTGACTGATTGGTTCGTCAATACCGAGCCGAAACCGCTGAAGCTAGGCTTGAAATATTAACAGTAGTTTCGAGGGTCAGACGCTGAAGCCAAAAGTGGTTTGGTCATAGAAACTGTTCCTAGCGAACATAATTCTCAGAAGTGCTTGCCGGGGATCGAACTTTGGACACCCAGAGGGAGGTCTAAACATGTACTGGACTTGAACTGCTGTCGTCAAAAATATTCATTTGTACGATTCAAACTACCCAAAACACAAAAATTATACCACTGGACCTGAGAAACTAGAACTACGTTCAAGACCCAAGTTTCAACTGAGTAGCTCTAGTGTGGATTTTCCATGATTGCTTATTTAGTGCTAAAATTATAAAAAATAAAAATCGTTAAAATTAGTCCCGCCATCTAGTAGCAGTATTTTGAACGAATTTAACAAATAATAATTGATATTAACAGTTAATAGTATCTACTAAACTGGAAAGATGGCGCTCGCATGTAGGTACGCGATAGACACGTACAGCATTGGCGTGAGATCGAATGAGCGATACAATGCTGCGCTTCTGGTATCATGACGTGATCGCTCGATCCGATGTGGTTAAAAAAACAGTTTAGGCATTACTTCCATAACGCACCTCACCAATTTTGCCCTTCTACTGCGTATAATGAAGTGTAACTTACTTCAATGAAAAAAGAATAAACTGAGAAAGGTATGAAACAACTTTTAAAAAATCGCAAATTTAAATATTGAGAATAAAAACGTGTCGTACATTAATAGTAGAAGTAAACTCATTTAATTAGTTAAGAACGAACAAAGTTTTGCAAGTAACTTGTGTTACGAAAAAACTCGGCATAAATGTTTCGAGCGCGAAACGATTTAATTAAATCAATAGTTAATTAATTAATTTCGGGCTATTCAGCTTCTGAAAGAACGATAAAATCGCAGAATTAGTATGAAGCAGACATGCCCCATTTAAAATTGTTTCAAAATTAATAATTTTAAAGTTGTCAATTGTCGACAGATAACGCCTTTCTTCATTTCTGTGAGCTCATATCATTTCAGTTCAGCAACGCTTGGGACAGAATTAGAGCATGACTAGAGACCCGTTTGACCAATTTGTAGGGTACAAATGCTGCAATTGCAGGTCTTTAGGAATAAGGATATTATACGTCAAATTTACTAGCTATTTAGATATTGCTGTGGAGATTAAATAAATGAATTTTATTATTATTATTAGTAATTGTCGCTTTTTACCAGGTGCACGGCATCCCAGTTTGTTGATTCTATGTAACACGAATAGGTCATTTAAACGAATTTATGAATTTATTTAGCAAATGCACTAATCTGTGCGTGCTTTCGTGCCATTTCTAAACGTTGTCTATTCCGTTGATAAAATAATTGAATCCGTCAAAATTATAGAAAGCCAATCGTTCTTCGGTTTATTAATTATATTTAAGAAGGGCCGTTTATTAAAAAGGTATTTATTTCATTTATCGTTGTCGGGAATCTTTGGCTATTAATCTTCGGTTAATGGCGTTGGTGAATATTTCTAATGCTTAATTTTTTTGGATTCGATTATAATGGAGTCTGCTTGTCTCAATAGCGGTTTTGAAAATAGAAAGCGATGTCGCAAATAATTTCTTCCTTTCTATTGATGAGTGTCAGAGTGTTTTTCGTCCTATTGAGTTTTCGGTAGGAGCAAAACGATAGCCTTCCGTAGGGTTTATCGCCGTTTCTATGGTTGTCCCGCGTAGAGCATGCCTGGAGTATAATAAAAAAAAAGAAGCAAAACTTTAAGCCGAAAGATTATTTTGTTTCGGTATCATTATTATCATCAATCTCCCTATTTATAGACATGGGTCTCCTTCCAGAACTATATTTAGGCCAGAGTCTACCATGCAAGGGTGGGTTGACAGACCTAAGATTAACATTTTGTGTAACTTCGAAAAGTCAAAGGTTGAGCTTGGGATTTGGGCCCAGATGAGTCGTCGAAATCTTATTCGTACCATTCACCTGACCGATAATCGAGTACTAAACTATGATCGCAGCCTTCCGCTGCTCAGATGGAACCGCGTTGCCTCAACTATGCGTGAAGCGGCAAAGTTTTGATATTACGCCAGTTACCTAACTCCATTAATTACTTTAATGTACACAATTAATATTATTCATAGTGTTACTCAACTATCTGGCCGCTAACCGCTTTATATGGGACACACATTTTTACGTTGTTATTAATATCGCTGTTTAAAAAGAAGAAAAAACATCTTATCAATCTGACGTCAACCCTCCCATTCTAAGGAGGGTTTGTGTTTTGTTTTTCTTTCCGTCAAAAGACAGTGCCGAAAGCTGGTTGAACCCGTGTATGGTTCGCCGTGGGTGCTTAAATCGCAATTAACGCGATTGTTACCTACAGTCAAACGTCTACTAACGTCATTTTATGGAATACTACTTAGTTGTTGCCCGCGACTTCGATCGCGTAAAATTAATAATTTATTCGGGTTCAGAAGTATCTTAAGACCATCCCGGGACTCAAACTACTCTATCGAATTCTATGAAGATTGGTTTTAAGATTTAGGAAACCAACAAACTAATTTTTATATTTATAATATTAGTAACATAGTCAGATTAGATGTTTCGCGCGTCTAAGCCCACGTAATATAATAAAAATTTTCGTAATAAGCTCTCGCCCCATCTATATTAACACCTTAGCA
>DWLO01002708.1:0-12067 GCA_018245335.1 Dalla quadristriga | reverse complement strand
ATTGCACCAACTACTACACTATTGCTGTTATGTAATGTAATGTGGTGGTTAGCATCCTTACTAATATTATAAGTGTGAAAGTGAAAGCGAGGGATTGACCTTATTTTTTTGCATAGAGATAGTTTAGGGGCCGGAGAGTGGAAAAGGCTACTTTTTTTATCCCGAAAAATGCACGGTTCCTTTGGCATAGCAAAGCGGCAAAGCTTTGTACGTGATGATTTAAGTTTAATAAAGTTTAAACACGCCTAGAATTTCTTAGTATCATATAACCAGAACAAGGGATCACAGTCAGATCGAGTCTGGTGACGCGGCGTGAGTCACGTCGAGCGTGGAGATAGCACCGACAACGCTGGACCACACTGCTCTGATAGTGTTACTGGAAATATTACTTTAGTTACTTTCATTGTTGCGCCGGTCACTTTATTGTTGAGTATAAATACAAAGTCTTTCTTTTACTCTGCGATCGGATAGTGTAAACTTACTGCTAAATAAAATACATAGTTTGAATAAATAAAATAAATTAAAATACATATTTCATATCAGTTTAATTTAGTTTTATTTATATATTTTTTAACTGAGAGCTATTTTAGCGGCATTCTTGAAAACCTCCTGTCATAATACTCCTTCGTTTTCCATTTGGAGAGACATGCTAAATATCTATTGCAAGCAAGACTATTGCAAGCCATTTTAACTTAATTTTAGCTTAATTTTAATTGTAAGAAAATGCTGTTCACGCCTTTAACTGCCGTGGACATCTGTCTATTGTACGGAATACTATAAAACGTCTTGTAAAAGTGTTGTGTGTACTGCTGTTGGTGTGTAAATGTATATAAATTAAATTAAATAAAAACCGAGATTAAATGTAATTTAAACGCTGCCATTTTTCACGTGCTTAGAATGACGTCATGCGAAACCAGCATCGTAACCCAAAGGCTACACACACCATACAAACGGCTACACCTTGACATGGCCGATGACGTTACGTTTTGCTCTAAACAATAGCGTTTAGTTTCGATATTTTAAATTTTACTTTTACCTTTTGCACTTTTAAATTTTGCACATTTCATTTATTTGTTTTTGCCATAAAAAAGAAATAAAACAAGAAAATAAAGGCTTATATTTAATGTCTGAACAATAAATATTCGAAAAAAAACCAACTTTAAACCAAATTTAAACTGCACGCATATATCCTTTTATTGCTATAGCATATCCGTTTACTTCATCAATTATATAAAAAAGCTTTTGATATTGAAATTAAATTTCCAGACAAAATAAGAATGAAAGATATTCGGCTATGTCCCGCCAACAATGGGGCGCTACATGCAATCAGCTATACTCCGCCTACACAGCTACAAGCTACAGTTGTAATTATCGCGCGTAATGCCCCGAGTCGATGTTGGCTCGCCCGGAACGGGCCCACACCTTTCATTGACTGCTTTCATTCATTTCATTGAAATCTGATAGACACGTTTTTTTTTCATTCACCTAAACTGCCCTGTAAACGTTCAAACTTGCTTGTCAACTGCTTGTCGTACTTTACGTGCTTGTCAACTGCTTGTCGTACTTTACGTGCTTGTCAAACTGTATGATAGCCTGCGAGCGTGTTTGATGTGTTTGTCAAACAATCTACGTATTTGATGTTTGACATACTGAGAGTGTTGTTCGTGGTTGACAAACAATATTATTTGAAACGTAAGATTGAGTCATAGGCAAATATAAAATTTGTCAAATTCAAAGTAGGTACATAATGGTTCGATACCTTCATGTTTGTTGCTCTGTAAACAAGGTGGATTTTGATTATAGCGTAAAAGCGAAACTTTGATTGATAGGAAAATTGGTCAGGAGTCTTAAAATTACTTTTTGACATACGTAATTTAATATTTTTTATTGATTTGTTACTTTGTAAGGTGCTAATCAAACCGATTGATTTTACATTAATATTAGACCCTGGATCATATTTTGTTAACATCGATACTTGAAAAGCAATGTATTATTATGAATAATAACAAAAAAATTACATATTTTACAATGTCGTGTGGTTAAAACATATTTTTTTATTTTTGTAGAACATTACAATTCGGGGCGTGGAAAAGTTATAGCGGCCATACACCTCTAGATTAACGTGAATATTCCATTAAGATACTACCATATGCAATATAGCTATATGCTACAAACCTTTGTATAAAATTATGAAGCCTACAAGTGATATTTTTACAGTACCGGATCTTGAGTGGGTCTTCATTGCTAAAGGAACGGGAAGTGCAGATCGTCAATAGCACAGGAAGATGAAGGAAGCAGGAACACCGAAATATAACTAGGTTCAAGTGTGTTCAATAATCGATCAATTACTATGAATTCTACGAACTTATTAGCCCTTAAGAGGATAATTATCTTCAAAGATATACTCGCATGTATTCATTGTATTGTACTCGCATTATTAGGATGATATACGTAAAGGTACCAATTCAGGTCAGTAATATTTGCTAAGAAGGAAACATGTTGAGCAATTTTCGCAATATACAGATGACATAAATACGTCCGAAACTAGACACTGTTAAGAAATCTTTTATAAAGAGTAGATAGATTCAAAACCCAATCAGATCATTATAATATGAAGTTGAATCTTCTGTTCTGCAACGTTGGCCTTATGGGGCCTTACCTTTTTCCTTTATTGTCAAAGCAAGTCATTTTAATTGCTTACAGCAGTAATAACGCACATGACTTGAAATAATCACAGGCGTGCATGTGATTCGATCCTTATATCCCCGAATAGAAGAACTAAATTTTAACTACTTGGCTATCTACCGCTTAACTGTTGAACATTAATGCGCAATTGTATTGAATACATATTTTAATAACTTTATATACTAACGGCATTTCTATCGTTACTGACACCGACTCATTTAACACCCAGACAGATCGTAATGTGGCCAACCCCACGATCTAACGACGACATTACGCATCGGTTAGTTTGCAATAACTTTAAAATTTACCTACAATACGATAATACTTCAAGTCACCATACAAAACGGACCTCACTTAATTTACAATCATTTTAACTCAAGGTTCATTCGTTTATTCTTTTAAAGAGATTTAAAGGATTCTCATGTTGAATACAAACATAGGCGTCAGAGTGGGTACGCCATGTAAATAAATCTGTATATGTACATGCATATATGCACTGTTCTCACGTCAAATATGTACATGAGACACGAGAAACAATGGGCCCGTATACTCGGCCCACCCCGAAGCGGACTCACAAACCTGACAACACGTTTGATCAAGATCATTGACCTTAATATTATAATAAGTAATTATCCAATACATCAAATTTTCTAAAGAATAGCTTCCGTAGACGTAGAAGGGTTTTTGTATTGTCATAATACCTCATATTATTCTTGGAATGTGTACTTAATACACAATTACGGCTGCCCTGATATCTAAATGGAAAATATTGCTAAACTGCGTAATAACTTTTAATGTAAGTAAACATCTTAAACGCCGATTCGTTGATTGCAAGCGGTATACGCAGAGTCCCACCAATAGTTAATGGTGTTAGATATTTGTGGCAATTCAAAAATCCTTTTTTTTCCTTCGCAAATGAATTATTAATTAAAACAAAATAAAATGAATGTAAGTTCGGCATATCACTATCATCTGTGTCGTAAGCGTTGTCGATTGAAATCGTCTTGCTGCACTTACCTGAAGTGATATAAGTACTTTATTATAAATTATCGTTACACTTTATTCGATAAGCTATATTATATTAGGCCACGGACCAGAGTATAGAGCACAATGATTAGCAAATGGGCTAGGAGCCGAATAGGATAATGCGGCGCATCCTCGTTACATCCACTGCAGCTCGCGCCCGCTGCCATAACCCAGTTTATATAACGGTATCCTCAACTATATACCAAGTATTCTAATTTAAAATAAATCATAATATAATGAAAACCATAACAGCTAGAGTTAATAGATGTCTTGATGATAATCGGGGGGAAGTGTCTGTGTAAAAAGTCACATGTAATTCAATAAATGTAATAGAAATTCAATCTGCGTAAAATTAGTGGTTATAGATAGACTCCAGGGATTTCGTCAGGGTAAAGCAGTTCTACCGGATCTTTAACTTTGAGTATTTTTTTCTTTATTGTCGAAAGCTTCTTCCTGGTTGAGTCATGCTTAAAATGTTAAAATAGTTAAAATATTACTGCTTTAATTGACAGTAGTAGTTGATGTAGTCTTCAGATATATCATTATCACGTTAGTTGCTGATAGTTCATTGAAATAACTCCACGAAGAATGATAATGTAAAAATCGGTGACGTAAAATTCCGGTGTTTCGGTTAATTGTTTCAGGCGTTAATTTTCTGAAATCCATTGTAATAGGGATCCGATAAATTTATCTATCCTGTGCATGTTTTCCTATGTGGGAGGGAGGTGCTATATGCATGACAGTATACACCACGTATACCACCAGTATACGTCTTGCTAGCGGATTATTGCAATGTAGATTTAACGGAACTTTATAATTAATTAGTTTAGTTTTTTGGGCAGTCTCTACCTACAGGATTCTCGAAATAACAATTTGTGATTACAGGCTCTTACGATAGTTAGATCCTGACAGCTGGATTGTATCCGCTCCTAAATTACTCGTGACTACTCGTGAGCGGGAGATTCACTAGTTGATGCCATGATTGCGACCTGTCGCGGATGTCCATCGCACCACAGGCATGTAGAAAATACTTTTGTTTTCAGTAACTTTCAACCCCTATACAGATTATGTAAATACTCGTACACAATTATTATAACACAGTTTATTGTATACCATCGATACATAGCTAAATCTACCAGCGGCCCAAATGAGGAGGCCCGGGGCGAACACTACCACGCTGCTCTACTTCGGATAGGTTAAACAGGACGCTCCACAAAAAATCTTATTTTTATTCAATAAATAACTAAACGCTTACTTACACAGTTACTAGGATTCGCATGTTGCGGGCAGACACACAAACAACACAATTTAACGCTCAAGACCCGAGTACAAACATTTTTCATCCAAATAAATCTACCCCGATCGGAGATCGAACCCGGAACCCACAGCTCGTCAGTCAGGGTCACTTAACAACGTACCACGGAGGCGTTATATAATGATCGGACGGATTACATCAGAAATTTCGAAATATATGTAGTTCATGTACCAGGTAATTTATTATGAATCAATCAACTTCTCAAAATATCAATCTCAAAACGAAGCGAGTAAGTATTGTTTTGCTGTTTGGAATCATTGTGGAGGGTTAATACATTCTGTACGGCAGGTTCCCAAAACATGAGAGTTAAACATTATTAAATAATTTGTAGAAGGTAATTTATTTTTAAGATAATTTATTATTAGTAATGCGCCGAGTGTTAAAAGAAGATACATCGATCCTCACTTGAAAATGAAGCGGACGGGTGACGTACCAATCACAGACAGTGATACAACTATTTCATGTATTTAAATGGTGAGACTATTTGACGGATTAGAAATTATTACTTCCGATGTTTTCAAAATAATTCCGTGAACTAATTCGTATAAATATAATAGTGGCACAGAAAAATGAAAGTAAGCAGAGTCTACTTCATAAATTTTTTCTCGAAATTTTAACGTAATAGACAAGAAACATAATAATTTGTTCAAAAATAATGTTCTTAATCTTATAAATGAAGAACAATTAATGGAATAGAAAACACTCGGGTTCGGCCGGCAGTTGGATGACTGCTAGCAGGAAAAATTTCATGGCAACTTCCGTGCTTCGGAGGCCTCGGTTAATGTTATCGTTAGATAACACTCGTTAAACCTAGTCGGATGCTTTCAGGTGGCCTAAGAACTTCCAACACTAGGGGTGGCCACTAACTCCTCCACCAATCCGCATAGGAGCAGCGTGGTGGGAAACGATCGTATATCCAGTACTTGAGTAGGTACTGCAGTGTAATCATAATTATTTTAACTGTAGGTACTGTGTTATAGATTCACATAGAAGAGAAAGTTATCTTTCACAATAAGCCCTAAAAAAGTAGGTATATTGTAGATGGCGCTAATTATCTGAGATTCCTTTGTTTAGTTTAATGTCGTTTGTTTCACAAAGTTATAATTGTAGTCATTATAATAAATAATAAACATTAGTTTTTCAACTCGGAATTAAAAGCTGATATTAAGCTTTAAACTGTTAAGGTTAAGGTTCATTTCAGATGGACAGCAAAAGTGTAGAACCGTCGTAAGTCAATGTTGGTTACAGCTAAATTAAACCATGTGAAGACGTAAAATTGTTTTACCAGTCAGAGGTTATTCCATAAGTCAAAAAATACGGTATAGATAGTAAGCGTAGCTACTTACCGAGTGAGGCCTCCGGGTCGGACAGGTCGGAGAGGGAGGGCACTTTCTGCATGGCCCGCGGCTCCTCGGCTTCCAGCGGCTCGCTCTTGATGCCCTCTGCCGCACCGCCGCCCTCATCGCACTGCAAAGTCAAATTGTAAATAATAAAACTAGGCACGAAGAGGTCGTAATGTTTATGTGTGTAAATATTAATAATCGTGCAGTTAGTAATCTTGAATATTAGTTATATTCGACGCTGGTCACAGATGTCTTGCTATTCCTTTGAACTAAGGTGGTCGCATCTTGTATGAGTGTAAAAGTGCAGACAGACACCAGTGGCGAATTTTCCTGTCAGAGGCCAAGATCCACTTTGGAACGCAACGCCAGTAGAGTAGTAAGCATGGTTTCTATGGATATTCCTGATGCAATTTAGCTCGCCATACGTTAACAATCATCTACATAATGTTAGCACTATAAGTTTAATGAGAAAGCTTTTAAGCTCGTAAAACCATAACGTTTATTACACCACTATTATTTTAATTCGTATGTACTTCACAATGGTACGGGAATGACTCACAGTACTGGCAGGAACTATTTTTTTTGTATGGAAGCGTGTGCTTAGCGTACTTAACGTTAAATCTCATCGGTTTGATCGTTTCAAGTCAATATTCTATTCACAAAACGAACTCTGCTTCCGTTCGAAGCACGAACATTACATGAAGACTTTATAAAACAATATTATTTGCCCACAGTCCCACAGTCAACAACAGGTGAACATGTCACACATAGATCTAACCGATTTTGAGTATTTCTGAGAAGAAAATTTGAATATGATAAAAAGCTGCTCAATATTTATCAAATCGGTATTTTTAAGGAAGTATTGAATTATTGAAATAGGTTGTAAATATTTTACAAGAAACACTAACACGTAGACTTTAAAATAAAGCCTACATTTATTCTTACTTTAAGAATCTTGTAACATGCAATCGTTATCTTTTAAAACAAAAAATTTAAAACCACAACGCAACTATCAATCAAAGTGATTGCTTGATAAAGTTATAACTCTTTTAAAACACAAATAACCCTTAACTGTACAACAAGAATGTGTTACCCTTTTTGTTGATTCAATCATCTACAAGCCAAAGGTCAACTAGCGTATAAAACGACCCGTAAGATCGTGTTCTGAACTTTTAGCCCCTTTACAATTGGGTGTATGTGTATCTGTAACCCATGGCACTGTGCCTAATCATAGAATATATCAGAGTAACTCAATAAAAATGTCAAAATCGAATAAACGCCCCCCTCGGGTCAATCAAGCCAATCTCCCATTGTTGCGACTGTGTATAAATTGACTATTAGATCAATCAAATGTCAATAAAAATGAGACGTCCCAGGGTCGAGCTCAACGTTTAATACGATTTCTTTAAATGTAAAAACAGAGATTTCTACAGTTTCAGTAATCTTAGAATAGTGCAACATGACATTTAGTTCAGAACTAAAGTACAGTCCTCTTGGATAAATCAAGTTATGGATCGATTTTTGCGATTTTCAGGTACCTACCTATTATAACACCTAATCTATTTTAAAACATGAACATATCTCATATAAAGAATAAAATAAAGATAATGTATTTGTTTATTTCTTATTAGCTGCTAACGTTTAACGAACATACAAGGTACTGAAGGTACATCAAGTTGCAAGCTTATATAATTTTATACATTGCGTGGCGAGTAAGTAGTTTTAGCTTTTAAATAAGTGAAGTTAACATACATCTGAGCTCCAACATGTTTAACGAATTGTTTACTAGCTTTTCACGCGGGAGACGATTAGTCCTTCAAAATTGCGAGGATATTTCTCCACGGTTCAGAGCGAGGGGTTGGCCAACCCCTCTTGTGACTTGGCACGTGATTTTCAATGAGGGGCAGGGACCTTTGTCACTTATAAGACGGCTGCTGATTGATAAACTATTTGTTATTTTTTACTGCAAGCCTAAGGTTAATTATTGTGATAAATGTGTTAAACATTGCTAGCTGTTAAAAGATCTAATCACAAGCGATTTGTGGTAGATTTTGGTTGTACTTTTTTTACTTCGTTTCCCGGAAATGGTATACGCATCGTAGGTAGGTACTTAGCTGTACCGAACCATGAATAGATGACAAACAAGAAGGAGTTTAACATAACGATTCTCTTAGACTTTAATTTATAATTCCCAAATTGGAGATCGATATTCTACTTCGTTATCAACGGGAGATTAAGAACAATTTGGTCCGAAGTAAATAAATTAAATTATTATATTTAACTTATAGCATCTTAAATAGTTTTATCTCGAACAAATCAATATTAATTTCTAAGAATTGTATACCTTATCATTTTGTCTATAAACCGGAGCAGCACTAGAGTCAGCCACATGCATGCAAATGTGATAGTAGTTAAGCTTCTTCTAACAAAAAATTATAACAAGACATTCTTAAACTTTTTGACCGGCCCATAAAAACTTGAAGGATTATTTTAAGACGAGTAGATAACTGATTGCGGGGTTAATTGACTGTTTGTCGTTCGTCCCCACCAGTTTCAGTGATGTGTTTCTCGGCTCGATCTTGTCACACTAAATCACACGTCACTGCTTTTTAAGCGCATGTTTAAGATGTATCTACTGTGTTAATCCCACGATTGGAATAAATTAAGAACCAAGACAGGCCTGAAAAAATATTTAAATGTATTATTGCGAGTATCTTAGATATATTTTTAGATACACGATACAATATAAGTTCGGAATAAGTGGATATGTGTTTTGTTTTGTTTTGTTCTAGCCGGACTTGTTGACCAAATAGTGTTCTAAATCATGACGTATTCACCTTTTTCAGAATAATTAGGGGTACTATCATTATATCCGTTCTGTAACTTGCTTGTATTTTCCAGAAGTCATATAAAAGAGTTTCTAGACGGTCCCTGTCCGGTTGGGGAAATATCGAAATAATTTCTACGGAAGTTACTAGGCGTCGTTATTATTATCTTATCAATAAATAAAATTGAAGTGTCTGTCTGTGATATAAAAATGCAAGTCAATTGAATTGATTAATTATCAATAAGTAAATGGAATATATTAAGCTATTTATATGACACCTAACGCTATTTATAAGCAACCGTTTTTACAATTTTTGTATGTCTGTCTGTTAATAGGCTAGAATAGTTTCGGAAACTGTTGGAACGGATTTTGACGACATTTTCAGGGATCGTACAGGTACATTAACATCCCGTATAGGCTTTGTTTTATCTCAATAACCCAAACGATCTTTTAGTCTGAGCGTCTGTACCCCAAGGGTCCCATTTATAACATATTTCAACTCTGCCGGCATTAATATAATATCCAACGTTAGACTCAGTGAACTTTCTTTATTATACAAATAATCTTCACTGTTTAAAATGTTCTGTATTTCCAATTTTCACGCGCACAAAGTCGCGAGCATTTCCTAGTGCTAAATGTAAATCCAACGAGAAAGAAACGAGAAAAGCTGTTGCTTATATAATCAGCGCTCTTAGCTATGTACCAACATTTGAGCACAGCGTTACTGTATTTACAAAACAACACCATTATTCAACACGCACTCTGTTAGTTTTATCGAACATTAGCCGCCAAATACAGTTACGTTAGGCACGTGCTGCGTGCTGCTAACGAATCAATTACATCGTGGCTTTAATAATGTTATAGAAAGTCTTAGTTTACTTTTCCTCGTGCGGCGACGTTGCCAGTTATTCTTTATTATTATTTCGAAAGTTGACATGTTAGGGAAGGGCAGGGCAGTACTGCAGAAGTTCATTGAATCATACGCTTTTACGAAAATTTATTAGCTTCGCGAATGTCAGGTTCGTTCAGTAGCTATAATCAAATCACTGCGATTTGCGCATGCATGCCTTTGTGGACATTAGAATACGGAAAACCAACTGCAATACCGTAACCATCCCGGCCAGTCCCGCTCGTTCCGGGATGAGTATAAAAGTAGAAAAACCTTCTAAATAATAGAACTCAACCTTTACCAAACGCTGCGATTATGGATACTGCTCAAATGGCCTATGTGGAGCAGTGTATCTTCAACAACTGCTGACTTATTATAGTACAAACAACTTGCTGTCTACGCGTAAACTCCGTGAGGCCAGTTCATCTTCGTAGATGTTATAAACGCAGGCATCTCATGGAATATAGTAAGTAACGATACAAAATAATCAATATCATGGAGAAAAATCACAACACATTTGTCATGCCCTGCAAAGCGGACGTAGCTAGCTACCTAACTATTATATTTCCTCTAATTAGGGACCGGATATCGGATAGCGTCATAATGAGATATGCTCGGGTACACCAACTAATTCCTACTAATAATATAGATAACTTACGAAATACGAAAATAAAATAATGTGACATGTGACCTATTCGAGGTATGTCTCAGGTGTCTATAGGCGGTAGTAGTTGGTGGGACTACATCTCCGTTTGCAATTCTTAGCATATAAATAAAGTGTCTCTCCAACAATAAATAATTGATAAAAGAATAAACTTGTAGCTTATTTGTAGGCTTTGTATAGTTCAGTAGAACTGGAAGCCTACGTTAACTATGAACTAAGAATTTTCGAGCCATTCGCAGTAGTCCTACCGGATATCTAGTCCCAATAATTTTACAATTTCAGTTTAAGGAGACAGTCGAGTGAATATGTATGTAGGGTCGTTCGGTTATTACTCTCACACAAGTAACCCTTTTCAGCGTGTCTTTGAGCAGTAAATCATGTCAAGTTATTCTTTATGGCGACAGTCTGAGCTGAATAAAGGTGTTAATGTCATGCCTGTCGACAGCCTCTTTATTTTCTCCGCCAGTTATTAACGACTCGCGCCCGTAATGATTTAATGATAAACTGAATTACTTGCTGGTTCCTTTTGATTATATTTATAGAACTAGCTAGGTTCATCTATTTTACCGAACGACTTACTGTATGAATATTATAGTAATCTTTTTGACAGAGAGGTCCAAATCAGAAGTTAGGAATTAACTCATAGGTTTCAACAGACCTTGAAATTTAAACTGAATTTATCATTAAAGTAACCATAGTTGAAACGATTTCGTGAGGAAAGCTGCATGCCTGAGAGTTATTTATAATGTTCTCAAAGGCGTGCGATGCCTGCCAATCCGCATTAGGCCAGCGTGGTGGACAATGGGCCTAGCTCTTCTCACCCTGAGTGGAGACCCGTGCTCAGTGGAGTGCCGGTGATGGGGTGTGATGATGAATCATAGTTGAGGATGTAGGTACAAGTGTGGACTCTTTTGTACTTAAACATTTATTTAAAAGTAACCCATTCGTCAAAATGCCCTGTTGCTCTTTTCTGACGGTGAGCTAATGCCGAAACTCATTAGTGCAGCTTAGCGTCAGTGTCACGGGCAAGTTTGGAGTAAAAATAAAAACACCGCTTTGAAATAAGATCCGATGCTTTTTTCGATACTCCTTCATATTCCGATGAGTGATTGTTAGTTTTTGAAGTTACGGTTCTTTTGTCGTGTTATGAAACACTTGTGAGAGTGAATATATTAAGAGGCCTGTCACATTTCGCATGTCTATCGCCTGGCATTCTTACAATCACAATGTTTGTTAAAGTCTAGATAGATTTTTGACAAAAGTGGTTAATAATCATTGTAGACAAAAAATTACGGACATTTAAGACATATTTTATTGT
>DWLO01002707.1:0-12071 GCA_018245335.1 Dalla quadristriga | reverse complement strand
GGCGCGAAACCTCAACAACAATTAACAGATACTGCTAAGTATTCGATGATACAGATGGAGACGAGCCACCAGATGTACCGCGCCCGACAATATCTTTCAGCTTAGTAGGTTCGGTAACACCTCAATTGCATTTCGTTTACTAGCCAATGATGAAGCGGTTTATCTGTACTGACATTTTCAAATCGTGTCTTTGTGTTCCACAAAAAAATATCTAGATGCCGTGTTAAAAGTGTTGCTTTGATCTAGGCATGCCGCTGCCAAGCACGCGAACCACAGACGCAATAACACATCACCGATTCGATTGGCTTTACTTACAATTTAACTCGTATTTTGTCTAAGATCATCCATGACTCTAGCCTTGAACATGAACTGGTCGTTATTAATGTTCACACTATCAAATTACCTTTATGCTCGTGAGAATATTCTACTGTATAAAACTTTAGTACCCGTATAAGGAATATTTCCTATAGGCAGGCTGTGTCGGGTGATTGAAATGAAATATTAATCAGCTCCCAGATCATAATGAGCGCTCATATCCCTGTGCCCGCCACGCGTACTTTCGCAGCATTCATTTTTACAATCGCGCGCTAGGCGTATAAAATGTGACAGAAGAATATACGCCCGTAAAAAATTTACCAAATAAATCGTCAATAATTACCAAATAAATCGTCTCTGTTGCGATTATTGCAATGTGCATGGGAAAGAACAGGCTAGCTACTGGAAAGGCTCCGGTCTCCGCTTCTTTGGAAAGGAGCGTGCAATTCGCGCAACAGTACCTACTGGATATTATTCATGGATGCCGAAAACCTTACAACAAAATAAATACTTAAGGTCATGATAATAGAGGCGTCTCTATAAGCGAATTGTTCCAGTAGCACTCTTGGCCTTTTAACCAGCGCATGGTTTTATTTAGTTAAATGCGTAATAAAAACATGAAATTGGATAACAGAGCAAAGACATGAGATACCAGACAAAAGTGCTCAGAGGTGTATTCCTTTGAAGCTAGACGGGGCTTTAGGAACCCTTTTGAGAAATAACTAGGTTTCTTATGCCAAACAATTGGCCGAACAGTAGTACACCTACCTATCATCATAATAACATACCATACTCAAGCAACTAACTGTAAAGTTGCTTAGTGGTTTTTGTTGCTACTAAACTAGTCTGTCTGAGTTAGACCTAATCCGGATTGTCCGCTTCGAATTAAAGTTTGTAGACCATTTGCTATACCTAACAATTAAGCTAATTTTGTGTCTTTTTTATTATTAATTCTGAAGTTAAGGTTATAATAAATAATTTTGAATTGTTTTCTTATTACAGCAATTTTGGCAACCCGGCCTTCAAGCAGGGACTTCACAGGAGTAAGTACATCTCTTGTAATACTTACCTATTAATGATGACTCCCTTAAAATTCCTGAGATGCTCCTGAACTGCTTCACTGGCCACTTAGCTCGAAGTGAATGGCCTGCCCGCTTCCTAGGATTTTCATTATAAACTATTTTTTTTTGGTAATTATGCAAGCCCATACAACTCAATACTTAGTATTATTGTATTCATTTTCAACATAGCATGTGAAGTTAAAAACACCTAGGTACTATTATACTTGTGATAATGCAATAAAGAATTATGAATGCTACCAGAATTGCCTATCTCCGAAATTTTGCAAGCTATTCGTCTCGGCGTGACGCCACAGTCGGATGTGGTCGCGGGTTCGAACCTTGCAGTGGAAATATTGCAATTTTTAATTCATTAAACTATAATGGTCCTCTTTTTTGATGGGATCAAAGTAGCAAACTAACACACAGAGCTCACATATGGTCACCAACACCGTAGGGGACCGTAAGCATAGCAACTATTCCAGTGTGAATCCTGTACTAATGTCTTGTTCTCACCTGTTCCAGTGTGAATCCTGCACTAATGTCTTGTTCTCACCTGTTCCAGTGTGAAACCTTTCCCTGGCTCAGGGTACAAGGGAGTGCCTGGCGTGGGCGGCGTGGGGGTGGGGGCAGGCACGGACGTTGCGCCGCCGCCGCCGTGGGAGGGGCGCGCGATCGCCACGCACAAGCTGAGGCTCGTCGAGTTCTCCGCCTTCGTCGAGCACCCCCGAGACCCCGACACGGTAATCATCCATAGCCTATGAATTCGCCGCAACAGCATCGTAAGCCAAGGAAGACCCAAGAATTCAGCCGTCTGCTGGTTTGATCATCCACGAGACCCCGACACGGTAGAAACCTACTGCTGCAGCTTTTAGATATCTATAGATAGATAGCTCGATTCTGCAGGTGGTAGAACCTGTATTCAACTGCTTTAAAGGCCGTTGCGGTGGTACCGGTTTTTGGACCAGGCAAGCGGCAAAATAGATGCACCAAGTCAGCCGGTGGTTCGTTTGGTTACAATGTGATTACCGGGCGGGTAATGAGGTCTCGAGCGAATTCCACTAAGCTGCTCCGGTGCAACTGTCGTAGAGGGTAAGTGGCGACCCCAAGTGTCAGAAGAAGTCTTCGGGTGGTGTGCAATCTTCCGGCACTCGGATTGGCAACCCCTCCACGAATCGGCATTGGATCAGCGTGGTGGTGTACGCTGCAGCCCTCCTCAGTTGTAAAGAGAGACCCGTGCCAGTGGGCCACTATGGATTGCAGCCAACTACAACTAGTATCTAATGATGTTTGTTATTGTTTGCAGTATCCTCCGAGCACGGCGCCCGCGCAGCATCTGTTTGTACATATAGGTGGCACCGTCACATACGCAGATCCTTTATTAGAGGTAACTTGCATTTATTTAACACGTTGTCCTTTATCATTACTAGTTATTTCGGTTCAAGATGTAAGAGGAATGGAAACAAAAGAAGCATGTCTTGTTCGGTTGAAACTAAAGTCACATTCGCTCTTTTGCTCCTCAATAATTTGTTGTCATCCACGATTTTCCAGCTCTTTTATAAAGAATCTTAGTATATTACTGTAGTGTGCATACCAAAGTGAAAGTTTATTTTGAAAAGAGTAACTACTGAGATTCTTACGGTGTTCTTCTCAGCAGCATCAATCTAACGAACCGGTGGTAGATAAAAAAAATTAATGACATTCATTAAGAGAACATTTCTTGAAAAAATAAGGTTATGGGTAAGGGATACGCGTTTGAAAGCATTATGGTACACGTTTAATTTTTTTTTTTCTGTTTAATCGCAGTCAGTAGACGTACAACAAATAAACGACAAATTCCCGGAGAAGAAGGGCGGCTTGAAGGAGCTGTACGAGAAGGGGCCGCGCAACGCGTTCTTCCTCGTCAAGTTCTGGGCCGACCTCAACACGGGCAACCTGGACGACCCCGCCGCCTTCTACGGGGTCACTAGTGTGTGAGTGGTTCTCTTGTAAACCGACTACGGTGACCTTCAAAGCGCAGAAGTCCATTTTTAGATCCTTCTAGCGGAAGGAGCGTGGTGTGACTAGTTCGGCAAGATATTACTGGACGCTGAAATCTTGCGTCAAAATACGATTAGCTAGTCATGCAATTGAATTTACTAGTCGCATTATGATAACTGCTTTGCAAGGCCAAACTTACGATTGGTTAGTCAGTGCTAGGTTTGGTTTTGGCGCGTTAATTTATGCGTACAACTATTGTATTTGGCGATCCAGATGTTTTGCCACAAATATTTGAAATAGTCTATTTTTTAAATATTATACCTAGCTTATAATTTGTTATATTTTGTAATATTCTACGCAACGGCAGAACAGAATACAATTGTCACCACCCCTCTTCCCGCGGGTGTCGTACGAGGTTACTAAGGGAATGTGACTGAGAACGAACATGTTGGCTCGTGTGTTTGTTCGTTGAGCTTAGATTTATAAAAAATTAAAAATAACGGCGGTGTGGCTCCTACATAATTGAGAGTCAAGTTGGAGGCAAAGAGGGTGCCCAAAAGATCGGCTTTCCCCTTTGACGTAGGACCATTGAGTCATCCGACGACGACGGGAGAGACGAACGACAAAAGCTACCTTCGACAGCCTTAGCCAGCGACCAGTAACATCGACTCCCACCCAATGGAGTGACGAGGTAGTCGCTGGCCAATTCTGCCTATGTGGTTAGTTCCCAATAATAACCGACCTTCGATCTTCCTCCACAGTTACGAGAGCAACGAGAACATGACCATAACGTGCAGCACGAAGGTGTGCTCGTTCGGCAAGCAGGTGGTGGAGAAGGTGGAGACGGAGTACGCGCGCTTCGAGGGCGGCCGCTTCGTGTACCGCATCGCGCGGTCGCCCATGTGCGAGTACATGGTCAACTTCATCCACAAGCTGAAGCACCTGCCCGAGAAGTACATGATGAACAGCGTGCTCGAGAACTTCACCATCCTCCAGGTCGGTGTCTGATAACAAACGAACAATTTAAACTGTTTATTTTGGTTACAAAATGCTGTTCGCTACGTGACCGAATTCGAAACGACTAAATCCGTAGACGAACAAAAGTTACCGACATAGCTCGCAGAGTTAGCAAGCTGAAATGGCGATGGGCAGACCACGTCGTTCGAATGACTGATAACCGATGGGGAAGAAATGTCCTCGAATGGAGACCACGACTCGGAAAAAGGGCACACACAGGCCGCCCTTCGACAAGGTGGACTGACGACCTGAAGAAAACGGCGGGTAACCGCGGGATTCAGAGGGCACAGGAACGGTCGGAGTGGCGTCGAGGCCTATGTCCAGCAGTAGACCTCTAAAGTCTGATGGAGACAAAATACTCTTTACATATCGTCGGTTACATACAATACAATAATAAAATGTAATATGCTATTTATATGACACCTAAACATAATCAAACGGTTTTAGAATGTTTGTCTGTGCGTTTTTTTGTCGCGTATAGACTCAAACCGCTGAACGAATTTCGATGAAATTTTCAGAGATTGTAGAGGATACACTAACTTGTTTTTTCTCAATATCTGAAGCGGTTTTCTAGTAATAGCCCTTGCTGTCTGTACCCAAGGGTCCCATTTAAACGTGTACTCCCTTGTTAATAATATTAATAATTATTATGTAATTTTCCGCAGGTGGTGTCAAACCGCGACACGCAAGAAACGTTGCTGTGCGCGGCGTTCGTGTTCGAGGTGTCGAACAGCGAGCACGGCGCGCAGCACCACATCTACCGCCTCGTCAAGGACTGAGCCGACGCGCCCTCGCTTGCAGTGCCCAGGGCGACCCGGACTAGCGGGGAGTCTCCAAGTGTTCGTCCACGCGAAGCTGTTTGCGGTATCGAGACTACGGAAGAAGCTCTGAGCTTGCAAAGTCCTCGCCACCACTTGCAGTACCTAGAGTGGACCCGGGCTAGCGGGGAATCTCGAAGTGTTCGTCCGAAGCTGTTTGCAGTCTCTTAAAAGTACGAAGGCGGTCTGAGCTCGCAAGATCTCCGCCACCGCTTGCAGTACCCAGGACGGCACGGACTAGCGAAGAGTTTCCAAAGTGTTCGTCCGAAGATGTTTGCAGTGTCTCAAGAGCAGGGAAGGAGGTCTGAGCTTGCAAGAAGTTCGCCACCATTTGCAGTATTCCGGGTGGCCCCGGAGTAGCGGGGATTCTCAAAGTATTCGTCCGAAGCTGTTTGCAGTGTCTCAAACGCAGGGAAGGAGATCTGAGCTTGCAAGATCATTGCAACCGCTTGAACGAGTGAACCCGGACTAGCGGGGAGTCTCCAAGTAATCTTCCATGCATAGGTGTGACTCCAAATGCAAGCCAGCACGACCATGAGGAACGAGGATACCTGGGTCTCAACTGAACTGAACCATATTGCTGTACCTTTACGGTGGACGAACGAAAAATAGTTAATGCAGATGGTGTCTCAATACAAGGTCTAGTCTTGCAATCTTACTTTCTAATTCTACTAAGAAATATGGACTATGACCAAGAAGATGCGTGTGCAGCATAACGTGTACCCAACGGTAACTTAAGATAACATACAGTGAATCTTCCCACTTATCTCCGGACATACCCTCAAGGCAAAACTTAAATTTTGTGGTAATCGAGGTGACGATCGAGCCTTTCAGAAGTAGTGCAGATCTCTGTTAAACAGAAATTAAGGAGAGAAAATTAAATTATTCAAAGAGATAACGCTCACCGTGTCATATATTTTAACAGACGTTAAATGCTATTTATTCAAGTGACATATCTAAGAAATACTGTAATGAACATAAGGACCAATATGTAGAGCAGTTGCAGCGAGAAAACAAATGAATTAAGCTGATATTAGCAACGGATGGAGTGGAGTTTGTAAGGGAAGCTGCAAGTTCGGGTCGTGTCTCTTCAGTGTTAAACGGACGCGTGGACGTATTTGCTTTAACTATGTTAGTATTCGGAGCGGACAGTGCTCTCCAAACAGTTCTAAGTTTGAATAGAAAATTTGAAAATATCGTTATTAGTGCAACAATGATGCGAACTAACATAGCAAAATGTGATCTGAAAATTACGCTACAAGTATTTTTGTAAATGAAAATTTATGTATAGCTCAATTTTGAAATTCTATCGTAGTGGACTGACCCCCCGCGGGTAGTTCTACTGGTTTCAATATAGGTGTCTCTATATTTTCATATCCTACTTCCTACTATAATATTTTAAATGTGAAAGTTGGGGAGATGTTCGTTTGTTAATTAATCACGGAAATCTATTGAACGGATCTCATCAAATTTGGTGTGGAGACAGCTTGAACCCTGGGAAAGGTAATAGGCCACTTTATTTTAAATTATCCTCTGACGGGGTTGAATAGGAGATGGAAGTTTTCATAAAAACCGACCTTTACGCCGGAGCCGCGAGCAAAGTCTAGTTAACTCATACGGATCAACAGTTTACAAATTCGTTTTAATCTTAAACGGGGTGTCGTTCAGTACCTGCCAATAGTGGCGTGTAAAATATGTCATATTTCAATATAAATAGATGGTATTGCCTGAATTATTAAAGGATGGTTTTGAAAATGGATAACAGAAAATCGATTGCATCGAGAGATTTAGTCGATTTTTCTGTCTTCTGTTTTAATAGTGGTGTAATGTCTATACATGAACTCTACTTAACTGCACGAGGTAATTGATAATTATAATGTAAATAAATATAAATGTAAAAATAAATTATAAGTGCGAGCGTAAGAATAAGACAAATATTGTACATACGTACACGAAACCATTTTCAATACCATTTTTGACGATTCAAGATTATATAGAAATTGAATACACACAGTGCCTCTAATTATGTTACATTAACATAAATTAATTGAGCGTTTTTAATCTTTTCACTGTATTATTGGAAGTTTAGTGTTGTTTTTGGACAGTGAAGAGATTAAAACTTAGGTGTAGGATATCGTGAAGCATGCTTAGTCGGATAAGTATAGCGTTATCGAGATGTTTAGTGAAGTCTATTGGTCGTTACACTTAAATTGTACCACGGGCACTCCCGTGGTACAATTTTTTTATCATTGCTTTGTTTTTAAACCGCTGGTAATAGATTCAGGCACGCTCGAAATCTTTGCTCTTATCTTATCTTAATTTAAAACCAGCCTGTGTTATTTATTTTTTATGTAAATATGTTGCCCTTATTTCTGAATTTCTGAAATGTAGTCTTCACTACATTCTTTTTAACTAATCCTTTTTTTTATAAATTGTTTTGCGATTTAGAATTATGTATTACTTTTGTAAACACATAATGTCTTTTTAAGATGTCAAGTTTGCCCTTTTGCGAGTTTTTTTAAACACTGGCAACTATGTTTTTTTCTCTTTTTAAACTGTAAGCGATTGTGAAATGCTTTGAAAGTAACGTGCGAGATTTTTCCAGCGTTATTTTGATTTAAGTATTTTTTATTAAGAGAGCATTTTCATGAAACATTAAGTGGATTTGCCACAAGGGTCTCCGCCACAATAAATAGATGTAATTAAATGAGAACATATTGTAAATATATTATTAAAACACTAAGTGTTCATGTGTCGACAATTTTGGTAATGTGCAGTAAATTGTATCATAATGAAGGTGCATGAGGTAAATGGTACTTGAAATAATAATAAGCCTGCAGGAGAGCACGATAAGAAAGTTGTACGACAAAAACAGTTGAGCCATCGAGAGGCGATACAAAAATCTGTTAATTTTCTTTCCTTTTTTTCACACGTTGTTGAGTAACTCCTAAAAAATTTGTACTATTACAAAACTCTCACCGTGGGATTCGAACCTACAATCTCCAACTGTACCGGAGACGCCCGTTTTCAACCGGGCCACCGAGTTGTCTAACCCCTGCGGCTTCTTTCGTTCCCATACAGAAGAAATACGCGAAAGCAACGTCAACGCTATCGAGTCTAGATAGATGGTATTGTCGCCACATCTGTAGCTGCCGTAAACGCAACATTTGGGTTCAAAGAATTTGTTTACTGACGAACTTAACATCTCAGCTAGTTTGTGTCGCTACGTAACATATTGTGTAAATAAAACGCTCAAGTAAATCGTTTGCTCACTCCACGTAGACAAGCCGTAAGAAAATTGTATATAATGTTAACGTAATAACATCAATACCTATGTAGTATTCCCAGCATTTGTACCTACGTGACGTCCCAACCTTCAGTGGCCAGTGTTTATCCCAGGGAATCGCCAGACTTATCGTGTTCAACCTGCGCGCCAACACCCCTCTTCAGTTCTTGTCCTTCTGTTCTCGGCAGCTATTTTCATACGTGCCCGCTTTACTTTTGTCTCTTTTGGAAATTTTGTTATGGTTACGTTATCAGTTACGTTTCGTTGTAACGCGCGGTGTTCGAGCGTCGTCACGTGCGACTTGTTCGAGGTCGCGTCGGACGGCAACGAAGGCCGCTCTTTCCAAAGTACAAAGGGTAGCGTCCCGCTAGTAAGCGTCCAGTGGCAATGATTTGATCTCTCTTTTAGTCAAATATTTTAAGGGTCCGTGTGCGCGTCCCGAGCGCCGTTGGTAACTTTATGTGCATTAATTAGTTTTAGTTTCAAGACACGAGGTAGGAAAATATTATCTTAGATAATAATAATTAATAAGAGATTTTTTGTATTTATTTCATAGATTTATATTAGATAATTTGTAAAGCGAATACTTTAAGATTTTTTTTATAATATGGCGATGGTCGGTCGACGAAATCATAGATAGAGTTGTCAGATATCTAGTACTTAAGGAAAGAAACTTAATTTGGTCGCTTCTTGGACAGAATTTGTAAAGGGCAGCGCTTCAATGAACGATTGTGCGGGCAAGCTAAAGGGATCTGTTCCGTTGTGATTTTATTTAATGTTATAGTTATGTACTCAAGTGAGATTAACCCGACTTGTTCGACTCATTTCCTCTTTAGTTATCTTGGAATTATTCGCAAAGATCGTTCATTTATATTCGGTATCGTGTACATAAATTTAATTTTTAGTGCATTTCTTTCAGTTGTAGTGTACTAAGTGATTTTTGTTTCTACGAGTCTTTCATATCGACAATCTGCCATATCAATATGAAAATATAAAAATTATAGTCGGTAGAGTTGGAGACAATCATTTGCTTTCTCATACTAGATTAATATATGTACTATCTGTTAAATTCATATACTTCTACTTATGTGAAAATCTAACTTTTTTTAATTTTTATTCTATTCACAGCAAATGATTACCTACAAGACTATCTGACACGTGTACAGTATTTTAAAGATAATATTACGTTAAAGATTTGTATGAAAATTTAATTATATTGTCTTCTTAAATTTACGTATTTATTATTTACCCCTTTTCATACAATCGAATTAAAAATTTAATATGGTTAAATTTGTTGCAGTGTTACCGCAATAGTGAGGTAATACTTACATACTTAGGAAGGTAGGTACATATATGCATTATTGCGATACAACTTATAGCAAAAGTAACTTAAATACACTTTAATCCGAAAGTTTAAGATTCGATATCCTAAGAATATATGAATGCCACACAAAAGTTTCATACTTATTTACTGATAATATAACCACGGCTTGACAACATTTCATATTATTAACTAGAACTAATCTAAGTCACTACTATTCGTATTCCTGCTACCTATTCAGATACCTACAGATAATTACCTTATCATAATTAAATAGGCGATATAATCATCCGAAGATAAAGGAATTCGCGGATTGTTGTTAAAGATCAATTAGAAGCAGGATTTCACAAGGTAAGTACTACATTCTACATTATCTACAGAGAGAAACTATTATATTATATAAATAGGCCAAGACAAAATAGTTCAATACCTTTTTCACATCTTGTCTGTCAATCCCTTTCTTTTTTTGCTTGGAACCATAACTAAAGCAATTATCGTACTGAGCTTATGAGTAATCAAAAAAACGCTCAAAACATGCAAATTCATTAAAAAAAAAATGTCCTTATGAGCCTTTCAATAATTAAGTGTCTAAGTATTAATTATTTTTTAATAGCGCACTTCCCATAAAAAAAAATAGAGGTGTGAAGGGTGCGCGATTAGAAATTAAACCCTGAACTACAAATACTACATTGCCATTTTTCATTAGCAGCAAAATAATATACCTATAGTACGAGTCCTACTCCTTATAATAAATAATAATAAATAAAGTAATAAATCTATAGAGGCTTAAATTGGCATGTAGATCTAAAGTCAAAATCCTTTACGATGTATAGGTATGTATCTCTGCAATCTAACAGACCTTACAATGCAATATCTAAAGATAAAGTAAGTGACCGTAACGAGAACGGAAAACGATCATTAAGAGTTTCACAGAATACCATACAATACCTATCAGTCTTGTTTGTCATGTAAAGGAACCAAACCGACTTTCACTGCGAAATTGAGTAATTCTTATTACATACGTAATCTGGGCCGAGTAGTGGACGGTAGACACCAGAAAAAAGATGTAGAATAGAATACATTAATGTTTGTCTTTCACTGCAATACAAAGTTACAGGTAAGTAAATTACAGACTTGCGAATTAACAATAATAAACCTACAGGTGACAATTGTACGGACTTCATGTCTCATAATTGCAGTGTAGTAAAGACAAATTGGAGCCGCACTCAGCATATGCCACGGCTTCAAGATGAAACCATGACGCTGATTTTCAGTGCAGCCCAGTAGTTCGGGCTGTAGTAAGCCACAAATTTGGGTTAACATGTATTGTATAATCGTATACACAAATTACTAGGTAGGTAGGTAGGTACTTCGTGCACTTAGTAAAAGATACATAATGTTATGATAACATACAAAATACAGTGTAGTTAACTCACAGCTTAATATTTTATTTTTATTTAATATATCATTTTCAGATGGGAGATCTAGTGAAGTCAAGCTTCGTATTATTGACATTCTTATTTTCTTCGCTTATTTCAGGACTTTGTGGTAAGTAACAATTTATTATCCAAGTATCAACTTCCTTATGGGCGTACCTACCCAATAATGTATGGCTTAGGAGGGTGCAAATCTGAAATTTGCTGAAGCTTTAGGTCCTGGTCGGGCAGCGACTTAAACTTACTAACAAACGAGCAGTGTTAAATTGAGCAAAGTGCAAATGTATGTATGTGGTATGGATTGTGTACTGCAGTTTGGTGAAGATTTCGGTGAAAATTTGTTGGAAATGTCAGTGAATGTCGTGTAATTTCTTGCAGATCAGCCATGTAGTGCCAGAGACCTCGGGATCGAGGGCCGGTCGGTCGTATGCGTGTGCAACGCTACCTTCTGCGACACCGTCACCCGCGTCAGCCCCGATCCGGGGACCTTCGTAGTATACACAACCAGCAATGTTAGTAAACGACACTTTTACCTGACTGTATCAGAGCGACGGTTATGTATTTCGAGTGTCATCACGTTCTTTGTCGCGCTGTGTTGCCTGAACGGCTTGATGAATATAAATAAGGTATCGTTAGATCCGCCTTGATCTTCAAAGTGTCATAGGGTATGAACATTTTGGAAAAAGTGAATTTGGCCGCCGTCAGTAGTATTTATGTAAAAATATTTATTTTAATTTTATATTTGTCTGCATAACGGCTAATTCGCTTACACACTCACACCCCCGCACTAGGATTCCCTGTGTTGCGGGTGGCGGACACACACATAAACACAACACAATT
>DWLO01002706.1:0-12074 GCA_018245335.1 Dalla quadristriga | reverse complement strand
CGCGTTGGGCAAGCATCGAAGTTCCGCCCTATCTTAAATTATCTATTTACTAGTAAACAATGCTTTTAATAGTCTCATGTCCGTTTTCATCAACTACCACTTATTTTAGAGGATCCTTTTTAAGAACCTTTAAATATTGGTGAAATATAAAGAAGCCCTAAATATACATGCATGTGTCCCTTAAAATATCGTTTTACTATACTATCTATAAAATGCCACTTGAAAAAAAAAGAGTCCTTTTTCACCCCGCAATCGGATCAATAACCGTAATTAACCGGGTACATGGTTGATTAGTAGCAAATCAAATTGGTTAAATGACCTTGGTTTACCGTTATTTTACGACTATAGTTACGATCTTTTCTAAGACCAATGTCTATAATTTTTAATCATGATGGCAATCCTAAGTCCCAAAATTATCCGCGCTCCTGTGTGCTGTCTCCCGCGCTAAGGCCTTGGCCAATAAGTTGCAAGACGCAAGATGTTCGAGCAACCAGCTCTAAGGACAGCTCCAGCCCATGGCCTAACGCGTCTTTTCACACTTTCAACGATGAAGCTCAAGGGCCAACTTCGCGAATGGCGGCTTTTGTTTATTTCACACCCAAACAGGGCAAATCAAATCCACCATCGAATTGTTCCATTACTTTAAGAATTCGAATTCCACAATTTAAAAAATTGAGAAAGATGGAGCTGTTTAAAGTTTTCATTTTTAAACACCCGCGCATAGGAAGCTTCCGCGGCAATAAGCAGCGTGACGTCACACGTGCTGTGGTATGATATTGCTTAAGCTTTGACTTTAAACATTTTTTACACTAAATACTATAAACTAATAAGTATATTTTTATGGTTTGTAAAGTTTTACCAACCCCACATAAGCAATCAAGGTAATATTAAGAGGAGTAAATAGTCTATTACAGGCCTGCCGCGATTAAGGTACCTAGAAGAAAATTTGCTTGTAAAGGTGTTTCGACCAGGTTTGGCAAAGAGCTTTTCTCTCGAATTTAGTAACATACAGTTTTTCTCTACATATGCTTTTAAGATCGCCGGGTTAATGTTTGAACAACAAGCATCTACAGGGCTCAGGCTCGGATGCTATAATTTTGTCTGAAAAAACCTCTGTACTGTAAGAAAGCATTGTTATGCAGATTACAGCTCAAGTACCGGGGATGAGTTTTATCTACAAAATTACTGTGACTCGATCCCCTTAGTTGCTTTCACTAGAAGAAGATGTCTTATTATTTGAGTTATATTTAGTGTCCCCTTATTTGCAGTCCTATTTTGTCCTATTTTGCAGTCAAAATATGTGTATTTTACTCTTATGATGCACCCACACCACAAGTCTTTCCCGAGCAGAGTACATAAGAGGTAGGACATATGTCAGTTCTGCCAACTTGCCATATACAATATATAACAAATCATAGGGAGACTGTGGTAGGGGTCAAAATGCATACATTGCACGGAAACCCTCGCCTTTCATCTGTATTAATGCTAGAAATAATTCTTTTTTACTGCTGGCCCCTGATACTTTCACTTTGTTTAAAAAAATGTTTTACTATGGAGGCCTGGTCTCATCCATCTCAAACCTACCTGAAAGAACACTACTCATTATTCATTTTTTTCAAGTCATTACCTGGTGTACTTGTGGTGTGGCTGCAGGTCCAGCTGACATAATGATATTTGTAGGTGGAGAGTTTTCGGGAGACTCTGGCATCATATTTGGAGACGGATTGTAGTAGTTCATTGGGACAAAGTCACCAATCATTACCTGAGAAGATGATTAATGTTTTAAGCACTATACTAATAATAAAGCCTAGTATAGAATGGTAACAATTTATTATCTGGTCATACTTTTTTAACTGCAGTGGGGGATGTCTCTAGGCTGAGATTGCCCATTGCTTGGTTGAGTGGTCGTGTTGGTGTTGAAGAGTTTCGATTCTGAAATAGAAGTCAATGTGAGACATTGTAAGAGTACTAACAGCAACAACCCCAGTGTAGGTTGCTTTTAGTGCAAACATAATATTATTAAGTAATATTTGACAGTAAGTATATAGTTTCCGAATCAGGGGCCTCTACTGATCAATAATAATAATAATGAGCACTATTCACTCACCATGTATGTTGCCAATTTTGACTCCTGGGGGAGCCCATTGGGAGGGGAGTACTGCATAAAAATTGAGGGATCCATCTCGTCCGTCACACAAAAGGGCCAACTGGTGGATAGTAAAAAAATTGGGTAAATTATTGTATTCAAAAGAAACGTAGGCTTAAAAGAAGTTGGAACTTTAAATGAAATAAAACATTTAACTTACCTAGGACTTAACGCCATCAAATGTTCCGGTCCCTAGGACTGCCCTTTTCTTTTCCGAAATATCACATCACTTCTGATAAGTCAGGAAACACAGTAATTCTCTTTTCAACAAATCGAGGATCGCGACGGACTATCGAGCCTTCAAACCGTAAACGCTATTTGCCTTTATAAATACTAAGTCCATTGTAGTCACAATTTATAAGGAGCACATTGGTTCGCTAACGAACTAAGTCATAAAAATAACGAGGTCCACGATGAGATAGTGTTGAGAGGTCTAATTATCAAAAAATACTGCGGAGCGAACGATAGAGACACGAAGTCAAATACTAATGTACTAGTAAATTGTGTAGGTGAATTGTATACGTGTTGTCTAAACATGTATAAAACTTTACCATAGACCACATAAAATGACACAAAATTGAAACGCACCCTTTTCAATTCATTTTACTAGAACCTCAATTACTTCACAAATCAATTTGTATAATAACCGAACCATAGTGCAAATGTGTAAAAGCTAAATGTTTAATTTACAAGTTTATATGAACAATACCTATTTCACGACAATTAAGATTATTTAAATGTTTAGATATTAGACAGATTTTTATGAAATTGCTCTTTAATTTTGTAAAGTCTCAGCACACGATAGCACTTACAGTGCTTCCATAGTGATGTCCATGATACCAAGGCGTATATGCGGTAGTACAGAACAGAGCATTATAGAGATCGCTTGCACTGGGTTGCATACATTTTAAAACATTTCATTAGTATTAGAATCCCGATAAGGTGTCAGCTACAATTGGTAGACGGTAAACCAAATAAAACCCTTTTATAAAGCAACAATTCATCAACATACATAATTTACAACAATTATACAATAAATGTACCTATCTACCTTTGTTAATTTAATTTTATGAACATTTAAATTCAGATTAATTATGTAAGTTATTTACTACTTTCTTCGCGTGCGCTGCTTAAATGGTTAAAAGTAAGACGAAATGATGTACTAATGATTTGAGTTAAATTCCAAGCGTACGAAGTCGCGGGTAACAGCTAGTTGTTAATAATACAGCACCATTCTCTTTCGCATACGTGTCATTAGTAGGTATCACAAATAATCACTGTTGGTAATACCACATTTTAAATAATAAGTACCTATTCAATTTTTCTAAAAACATGGCCATTTCCTGTTTTGTATGTGTTTATCTGATTTTTTTTAATGACACTAATTTTAATGAAATAAATTTAAATTATAAATTTTACACCCGACACTAAATTTACAAAATACGTAAAATTTTGGCAATAAATAACATTTTCAGAGTACCACACTATTTACCAATTATAGTAGGGTAGCACACATGCAACATAAATTTAGTACAAATCATAGCCTTATGTCAAGTTATCTCGTCATAAACAAAAACTTAAAAAATATAAAATGTCTATCACAAAGTGTCATTGTCATAAAAGAGCCTGTCATTCCGTGTCTCTGTGTCTGTGGTTGGTTGTTGGTCGTTCATTCATTTCATAATTAATTTCATTGGGCTAAGGGATTAAACAATTTTGTTGGACGTGGTTGTCTTGGTTTGTGGATGAGTTAGTGTAGTTGCGCATTGCATTGGTGAAAACAAATGGTCGGAACCAGAAATTGCTAAATTAGTTAAATTCATTCTTTGATGTAGCTGTTGATCAGAAACGATAGTGTTTTTTAATATTGTAATTAGAAGATTTATTTTGTCTTCGAATTACGACGGTGGTTTGAGCAAACGCGGAACGTCATAGAAATTCATTGTGTATCTGTAATTTGCATCGGTAAGTGTAATTATATTACCTTATACGCTGTAAAATTATACGAATAATTTTCATAATTGCTCTTGGTGTATTGTTGTTGTAGTTTATCAGGATGAACTCGTCATATCAAGGAGGTGTGTCTTTTGAAGAGACCGAGAACTTCCAGCGTTTATCGCAGACCATTGCGAGCAATATAAAGAAGATATCACAAAATGGTGAGTCCGTTTTTACCCTGTTTTTATCATTTACATGTTGGATTATCTCCGTCAACGTCCTTTGTTTTCATATCTGTGTCTGCTATCAAATAATAACATGGTTTGTCAGGTAAATTTGTATGTTAGGCAAAATTAAAGAAACTTGTCATTAAAAATATTATGTAGGTATTCAATGGCAGCAAGCTCTAGCCTACCTACCTACCTTATAACTAACATTATCATATTTTATAAATAGCCAATGGAACAAGCTGGCTTTAGCAAAATCTTCTTTATCATAGACCATTATTATCCACATTATTTATGTCGGGTTTGTGGATAACTCTAAAGCTTTTGACAGCTTCAACCATAATTTTATATACAAAAGCCTGAGGAGTCAAACAATAAGCAAAAAATATATCAACATACTAAAGAAGCAATATACTAAAAAGCATACATACTACACAAGTATGTATGCTTGTATGCTATGTATGTATGCTCCTGACATTTAACTGTATGTCAAAGGAGAATGGAGAGAAGTATGTTGGGGTATCCCTGCGCTGATAGGATAAGAAGCAACTGTATAAAATGCAGAACGGGTGGCTGACATTTTATCAAAACTAGATCAGGTACAGTGAAGGTTGACGAGTCATCTCCATGTCATTCCCATGAAGAGAAGTGGAGCAAAGAACATAAAATTAAATGGTTTATTTTGTCATGAGGTACACACGGAACAATCAACGAATGGCATAACAACTTACGAGATGGAAATGTAACAGATACAGCCCACTTTTAAGATGACTTTGTTCTGGCTGCAGGTATTCGATGAAGAGTGGCTCTGGATAGAGGCCACTGGAAGGAGCCGCTTATTTTAAAAAGCACTTATACAGTTATACAGTACAGTATACAGTTAAACAGGCTGACATATATTATTAAAAAAATAAGAAATGTTTATTGACGTCTACAAAGTCTACATGATACGTATTGTTGAATTATAGAGGGAAGATGTTGTATTAAAAAAAAAGTTAAAGTATGTGTTTTAAGATAAAAGTATATAAGCAGAAGCAGCTGGCGACAAGAAGAGCCAGTCAGATTGTTCCGTACCACCGCACTGCATATTTGTGTTACGTATTTACCAAACAAATTGTATTTACAATTAAGTTCGGGATCTTTAGTGCATGCGAGTCACGTGTGGCCAGTTCTTATTATTTGTTGTTTTACTTTAGAACTGAAACAAAAAATTATCCATACGTTATATTATGTAATGATCAATAATATGGTGCATGTTTTGCATATTACATTGTATGTTTTGCTCTACAGTTTCATCTATGTCTAAGATGGTCAACCAGTTGCAGACTCCTCAAGATTCGCAGGAACTCAGGAATCAACTGTAAGTTACCTAGTCGTACCATAGTTATACCTAGTCGTGTCATAAGTTCTTTCACAGCCTTGTTTCATTCAAATTTAAGTCACTGGAAAGAAATGTTTCGATTGGTTGTGAATAAAGAACTTTCGCGCCATATTAATATAGAAAGAAATTGATTTTGTTCCATTTTGCTAAAATTGAGTGCATGCAATAGAAAGACAGAGTCATAAAAAAATAAAAGAGTCGCTGTTATCACGCGGCACCTCTGGGGTTACTCACCTACTGAGATTTTGAAACTGCTACTAACTCTCGAGGTTTGTTTATCGTACTATCAAACGATTTACTGTTGAGTTTCGAACTTCGAAGACCGTAAAAAGAGCGGCCGACCTTGTACGGTTAGGACACCAGCGGTAATTAAAGCAGTACGGGCGCGATTTCAACGAAATCCCGTCTGGAAGCGAAAAATGTTAGCTCTTCAGTTAGGGATAAACAAAACTACCATCAATAGAGTGTTAATTGACGTCCTCGGACTCCGAGCGTATCGACGAATAACTGGGCATTTTCTTAATAAGCGTCTGAAAAAATGAATACTCGGGAGATCCGTGGCTTTCTTAAGGGGTAAGCAAGCAGAAGCAAGCAAAGCAAGCAGGCGTATGCCGAGGATCATGCATTCATCATATTCATATTATGGCCTAACTGTGAACTGAGTTTTTATATGAAATAGGCGTGTCCTTACAAAAGCTTGAAACAATATTTGAAAATAGACGATGGGTATTCCAACAAAATTCAGCGTCAGCTTATCGGACAGCAAGTATACAAAACTGTCTGAACTGGAATTGACTTCATCAGGCTTTGTTTTATCTCAACATCTTAAACGGTTAGTTTTAAGCCCTTTCCCCATGTACCCCAAGGGTTCCACTACCAATATTGATACAATATCCTACATTAGACTCAGTGAACTTTCTTTTTAATACAAATAATCATTACTGTTCAAAAAATTATGTATTTGTAAATTTCACGCAGACGTAGTCGCGAGCATCCTTTAGTTGTAAATAAAACGGCTGATAATTTTCTTTCTATGAATTTAATGTTATTTTAATTAAATATTTACTAAATCATCATTATTTTTACCCTTCATTAGGCGACAAATACAAAATTATACCCAGAAGTTGGTAAAGGATACATCATCCCTGCTCATGGATCTGATGAAATTACCGACAGATCAACCAGCCAGTAAGTTGACTAGGGATCGCCTTCGGGATGAGTACATGGCAACTCTCAATGCCTTCCAGGTATGAAATTTTATAAACGTAGTTCCTACAACATTTGATATTTAACTGTTTTTGTTAATGAATATTTTTGTGATTTCCAATAAGCAATAATCCTCTAAGTTTTAAAGTTTAAAAGAAGTAATGACTATGCCTTCATAAATGTAATTTACGAAGAAATTAGATGCTATGATTGTTATGTGAAGAATGAACAATAATTAGAATAACTTTGAACTAGTCGCTATTTTGTTCTAACAGGCAACACAGAGATCGGCTGCCCAGAAAACTAAGGAAGATGTCCGTAAAGTCAAGGCTCAAACCATCAACATAGGAGATCCATTCGCCATGGGTAGTAAGTACATACTATTCTGTATTATATTCTATTAGGAACATTGACTCATCTATTTATAACCAGAAAATCAGCACTATTTTTGATTATGGTGACATATTATTTGTGAAAATGTATGAAGTACATTGGTTTTATCTGTATTTTCCATGTAGTAGCTTTGTTATGGTTATATAGCATTCATTAGTATTAATTAATTGACTTTTTGTCATTATTTTTGTGCGCTTGTAATCACTGTTTAAAAGATATTTGTAAAGGAGATTTTACATAATAATGTTCACCTGTTATCTACTTACATACAAAGGATGTGATTTAATGGAGTTGAATCCAATATATATAAAAAACTGGAACGTCGGAAAAATTTGCTTTTAATAAAAAAAATATGAAATGTTTGTTCATCAAATAATATTCAATAAAGGGTCTTGAAATAGAAATAAACCTCTAATCGACTATGAACCCCCTAAAAATATTAAGGGTCGGTCAAAGGTTTACTAATATTAAAAAGCCACTCAAACAAACCGGTAATAAATTTCCCGTCGCTGTCGGTTAGATGTAACAAGTCGCTGCACTTCTATGGTTTGTTGTGTGATGTATTTGACGTTTTAACTAATAGGATAGGGCAGCTATCTCATCAGTCATCGGTTAACCATTGCCTTCATTGTCGTCATCACCATCTTCATCGTTATCAGTATCACAATTATCACCATCAGCCATACCACCACTACCATAATCTCGCATCTCCATCACCACCTGCATCATCACGAAACACATTCACACTCATTCATTCTTGCATTTGTGGTGCTTTTCGCACCACTAGTTTCGTAACGTTCAAGTTTTATCTTACCGTGTCCTGGAATATAAGTTGCAGTTCCAAAACCTTATGGTTTTTGCAGACAGCAACAAGGAGTTGGTGGAGATGAGTGACACGCGCAAACAGGAGCAGCTGACAATGCAGTCGGAGCGCGAGCTGCTCGAGCTGGAAGAGAGGGAGCAGGACATCCGGCAGCTCGAGGTGAGCGTACTTTCACTATAAAGCCACTGCTCCACCGGCGTCCAAGTGCGTGTATTAAAAATACGGTGCGGTGATCGACTAGTGTGCCGTAGTGGGTAACCCAATGACTAGTGTTTTATGTATTCGGTTGCCTACGTTTCGCTATAACCCCTCCGCCAATACGTGCATGACCCCAGGTCTAGGTATAGGATGCTTATGGGTTGTAACTATGCCGATGATTGGCATTGCTTTTGTTGTTACCATGCAAGTTGTAGATTTAAGTTCCGCGTGGAATGCTCGATGCATTTTAAATCCACCGGAGTTCCGTAAAGCGCGCCACGTGATATTTGAACTTTTATTAGCATACGTGGGGTAGATGCATTTTCGAGCGGTCGATCGCATTCTTATTATATTCATGTCGCCATCGAGATTCGAGGCCTTTTTTCGGAGTTTTGCAGAAAAGGGCAAAAAGTAAATAAACTCTGTTTATTAAAATAACTGTAACGTGGATGGCTAGAAATATAAGAGCCTGTACTGAACTAATCCAAGATAATTCACAGGATCGGCTGCGCTAATTTGATATTTTGATCAGACTTTTAATCTGTTAGATAACACGTTTGCATGTTTTTTTAGCCTTATCAATTATTGTGGTACGGTACTTAAAATTGAATATATGTGTATGTCGCAGCCTACTGGTTTGAATAGCCGTTTGATTGCACGGCTAGCCCTTTCATTAAACAACGCCATACAACCACACGTCTAAAAGTCAATAAGCCGAGTGGGTAGACACCACGTTCAACAGTAGGCATCTACAACTAGACGACGCTAAGATAATTGGTTAAATGCCAATTTGCAAGGTTAACTAACCATCATGGATTGGAAGGAATCAAAAAACTAAATAGCTATTGTCATTGCTTATGATTCATTGTCATTGATTATGTCATGTTTGTTATTGTATCGAGATTAAGGGATGTCGATAAGTTGGATGATATAAGTAAGTTTACTACAAAAATAAAATGAATCATTATATCCCTTATTGCACAAAACAACTACAAACTTAAACAAGTAATGAAGTCGATGAAATGTAGCTATCACCACGGAGATTGGATAGACTGGTTAGGTTTTAGCTTGGCTATTTTAATTTATACAAAGGGACCCTGTGAAGCGCAGTTCCGTCGACCTCTTCGACTTTATCCAATTATTTACGGTATTTGTATAGATAATCCTATTTACTTCTATCCAGATTGGTTGCGGAGAAACATACTGATTCAATGTTACGGCGGCTTTTTAGTCAGCCATGATGGTGAATGGCGTTATTCAATCAAAACGTTAGCCGTGCCATGAAACGGATTTTTAAACAGTTGACTAAGTTATATACATATGTCTATATCTGTGTATTTTGTGGAACGCATCCCTTGTTCTGTTATCACGTTGTGGAAGTCAAAACACGAGCAAGTTACGCTAAGATAAATGCACTAAGTGAAGTGCCGGCGTCCTTTTTGTTAAAAAACATTGTTTCGATTAAACTTTTTAATATGTATGTTGTCGCAGCAAACCCGCTAACTTTTGCTTTTAATGGAAGTAATGCTTGATGCATTACATTTTAATTGCTCTTTTTGAGTTTCAATAGACCTTTACCTACTGTAATCTAACAGTTTGTTCCAGCGTCCTGTAATACACTATCAACGGAAAATAACTACGAACGTCATTATGAAATGATATTAATATTTTGTAGGTAGTTATATTATAGTATAATATGTTACTTTTAATTATTTAGTAGCTAATTACTACTTCAGATTAGGAAGCTTACTGTAGCACAATTGGAAATGCTAATAATATATTATTGCTATGCTAAGTTAATTTTATTAAAAAAAATAAGTAATTCAATACAATCTATATATATAGATATACATAATATATAATGATATACATACAATATATTATATATGAAACAAAGTCGCATTATCGTGTTAGTTACACCATTTATAACTCAAGAACGACTTGACAGGATGTTATGATTTTTGAGTTGTTGGATTTATCTCCGCCGGGAATAGGAGAATAACTATTATCACTGACTATTATTACTGACAATAACTATTATTATTACATTTGATAATGAAAAAAACGAAAATCAAAGATTAATCGAATTGACGACGTTCGGTTTGTTAGGTTGTTGTTTGTCCCGTATGCGTTTCTAAACCAATGATCAGATTTCGATGAAACTTTAGTGAGTTTTTATGCGCACATCGGCGAGCGTTTCTGAGTTGGTAAAAAAAAATTACCTACCAGCTAGTGCAAAATAAAACATTCAATGTGTTTCTTCTGCTGTCACAGCCAGCAGGCGATGCTTAATTGTTTGAATCTCATATAGAGCTGAAAAGTCGAACGCCCGAAGGTCGGACTCCAGGCTGTCCTATGCGAACACAACCCTCGAGTGTTATTCGTGTTACAACCGACAAGCCTTTGCAAGCTTTCTAACTTTCGCACCTCGTTTCCAGAACGATATAATGGACGTGAACCAGATCTTCAAGGAGTTGGGGACCATCATCCACGACCAAGGCTCCGTGGTGGACTCGATCGAGTCGAACGTTGAGTACGCGACGCAGAACGTCGAGAGTGGCACGCAGGAGCTGCGCCAGGCCGCCAACTACAAGGTTAAAGTCCTTTACAACTCGAAACGGATAGCTTATAAATAAATGCTCACACACTCTCAAACCCCCGCACCAGGATACCATGTGTTGCGGGTAGCCGGCACACACAACAAAACCCGGCTGAGGGCAGACACAGTTTGACATGGGTTTAACAGTGAGATGAAATTCAGTTTAAAATTATTGTATCTAGTAATTCTTCGTTATGTTGGGTTATTCATCTTCCACGCCGGAACAGAGAGACGTATCGACGAGATTATTTGCATAGATTTGGCCGGAGAGTGACGTAGGGCACTTTTTATTCCGGAAAATGTACGGTTTCTCTGGATTAGATAAAGATATCTTACGCGGGAGGGTACCGCGGGCAAATCCTATTTATTAATAAGAGTTTAAAAAAAATCTGGCTGGTATGTTGTTGAAAACTAATTTAAAAGTGCTATCCCACCGCTGAGTTCGGAGTGGCGTCGATTAAGGGCATTTTTAATGATATTGAATTTCTTTCTTTTCAGAACAAACTAAGAAAGAAGAAGGTGTACCTGGCGATCATCTTGATAATCATTGTATCAATCATTTTGATTATAGTCTTCAGAAACTAAAACTGATACCGTGCCGTATTATGTAGTAACTTTAATATATCATCGACATAGAACATATTATATGTAAATAAAAATGAATTTATTTAATACTGATTATGTCCATGGGCATTAAAACTTCCGACGAAGAAAGAGCAGTGTTTTATGTTTGTTGTTTTGTCTGAGACATCGTAGCTCCGATTCCCGCGCATCAGATTTCAAGATAAAATGGGTTCATCCGTTCATGAGATCTGATTAATCGTTTCCAGAATGTTAAATTTTCGCCGTAGCTTTTATGTTACATGAAAGTTGTATTGAATTTTTGGTGCAGTTGTTTTAATTAACAATTAATTAGGGTTAACTTTAGGGAGATAGGCAGGTTAATCTGTAATCGTATAATCGTTACTTAGATATTAAAATTGTTATTTGTATATCTACGTTTATGTATTGTTTGGTTATTCAAATAGTTTTATTTTCTTGCTCATTATAGACATTTTTTGTACTCCCAAAAATCCATCTTTGAAATATATTGAGAGAATATTTCTTTTCTATGCTTCAAGGTCAGTCAACATTCTAGGTCGGTATAGTTTAGAGTTTGGAAT
>DWLO01002705.1:0-12074 GCA_018245335.1 Dalla quadristriga | reverse complement strand
ACAGTATTGTTTTATTTTATATTTATTTCATGTGCACAACAGAAATCTTAAGTAACACAGCATAACTCATAAACTTGTACATAGGTACTGCTTATTTCAAAACTGAAATCACTTCCAGCAGATCTGGGATTGGAACATGGATTTGAGAAGCAAATTATTTACTTTTAAGGGGGCTCGGATGTCTGATATAATAATTAACATCATTCAGTATTTCTTTTCTACCACCGTATCAGGAAGTTAATGCTTTTGAGGTAAACAAAACCCGACGGCTTTTTGATAAATACTATAAAATCAAGTACAATAGGTGAGGGTTGTGTGTGTGAAATAGTTATTCTTTATAATTATTTCATGTTTTATTAAGTTTTTATTTTCCACAAGTAGTTGATTTTTTATGGATAGGTAGAGCTTATACTTCCTATTGGAAACTGAACCCAGGGATTCTCAAGTGCGTTGAGGGATTATTTCCTCGCTTTTCTTGAAGCGCCCCTTAATATATTATACCGCGCCAGGAATAAGCACCTACCTTAGAAAAAAACTCATTTCTCAAGTCTTGTGCTAGCAAGAATAAGTAAATCGGATGGAACTTCAATTATCCACGAGTCGAAATTATGGAGTCTTGAATAAAAAATGGTCATGTCATAGTTTTAAAACAATATAACAAAGATCAAACGCACTTTTAAAGTGAAATATCGATCGTTATTATATGGATCGTTTCCTTCTTAGTTTATGTTCTCATATTTTTGGTACTTATCTCTTTATAAATCTTTCAACTAAGCTGGTAATCAGGTGCGAGAGCTCAAGTAACTAGGGCGATATTATGGACTGTAAATATATATTCACTTATTGTTTTACTTATTATGTTTGCAATACGAATAAACAAGTAATATAGCATTATACAGATATTTTAATCAGGTACTGCGTCAAGTTATTTTTTCCATACAATCTTTACTTCCCTATTCTACATCCTTAACTATACCTACATACTTTACTGTTTTATAAAAGAGGCAAAAGCATTTTTTAACCTATCCTAATAATAGGAAAGTTCCAAAAAATCCATAGCTTTTGTGTGCTTGGGTAACAAACATACAAATATGGAATGGTCCATATTTTCATCCTCTTTCGTACTTACGAGCATTATATCAGTAGGATAAAGGATAAGATATGGTTAGATTTATTAATAACTGATAGACACCAATATATTGCCTATAGGCATAGTATTAAGAATTCCTAGCAGTAATCTGACTCCTTTGTTGTCAAACCCTTGCCTATACCGTGTAGCCGTGACATTACTATAAGAGCGGGTTCAAAGTGTCGTGGCTTTTATATAAATGTAGCTGTTCACCACGGTACTATTAACTGTCGTCCGTTACGTTTAAACGACGTGACTTGAAGCTGAAAGGGAACAGCAAGAGACGACAGTCGTCCAACATAAAAAAAGGTCACGTTATGTAGTGGAAACGCGTCCTTAAGATAAATTAAATTATTAAAGAGAAACAAAAGACCCGACTGCAAAAGCTTATAAGCTTCAGGCTGTAAAATATATTAAAAGTTATGGCAGGCGGATCCAAAAAAAAGTCTTAATATTTTCATATTTAGAGCTTTTGCAGTCGGGTTTTTTGTTTTATTTAATACTTTAATTATTTTCAAACTTTTTAGTTGCATTAATGAACGAGTTGTTCAGTTAAAGGTCCCACGAACAGAAAACGAAAACTGCACAAAGGATGACAAAAAATAGACATACATACATACATGCAAACATACCTACAAACACTCGAAAGTAAACCTAACTTTTTACGCAGTCTGGTAAAAACATTTGTTCATTGATGTCGGGAATTTGGAAACGACTAATGCTGAGTCCGGAAAAACAATTTCATTTTTATTGTTGGCTGTAACTGAGTGAAATTTATAAAGGAAATAATAATAACAAAACCCCAACCGTATTTTTTGAGTACCCACAAAAATAGATGGAAATGTATTATGCAAGAGTGTTCAATTGGCACTCCACTCTTCCTTTTGATTTGATGGTTTCTTCTTTAATTAGAGGGATGAATATCCCTCAGGACAGAGGTCAGCTATAAGGCCTTTGTAGATTTGTTGTGGCAAAATTATATTAATGATTATATTATTATGTACGTAGGTACTTTTAATAGTTGTGCTTAAATAATAAAAGTAATTTTGATTATGGTTATGAACATTATGTATGTGTAGAGGTGTGTATGTATGTAGTATATAGTATTAAAAATTCAAAAAGATTTTATTATATCTCCACACAAGAATTACACTATAGACTTATAACAAACAGTACAGTATTTGATGTATGTATATCATTAGTATGTACCTATTTATGTACGTCACGTATCGTAACGTAACTCTTAAGTTTCAAACAAGATTGATATTAGTTTCGTACTAAGCCGAATAGCTCCAACTCAATAAAAGCCATGTTTTGATGTTTCGTTGAAATGATCTAAACGGGAACATTAGTATAATTTCAGCTCAAAGCGAAGTAGTATTTAACAAGTTAAAATGTTACATTGCTGTGGAGTATTTATGTTTTCCGATATTATTTGTGTGAGTACTGAAGCGAGTAACTTGTCGACTAGTTTGTCCTGAATCCTGGCTCAAGGGGTGAATTAAACGGGTTGGCGAGTTGCCCAGAATCCTCAAGGTTGGAGGAGTTCTATAACGAAGCAGATCCTTGCTTAGAACTATAGCATGTTCTGATCATTAATAACCTCGTTTTAACTAGTCAAAAGAAGGTTAATGTGACCAAGTTAATGGTGAGCTGATGTAAGTTTTTACTCATATTTTACAAATATCACAATGTATGTCTGCTTAATAAACATCTACCGTAGCACATTTATATCATCATCATCATCACAACTCATCAACGGCCAACTACTGAGCACGGGTCTCCTCTCAAGGAGAGAAGGGTAAGGGCATAGTCCGCCACTCTGATTTATATATTTATTCAATACAATACAAATACAATACAAAATTTCGTTTCGTGTTCGTTATTATAAAATAAAAAGGGGCTGTATAAAAAGCTAACTTAATGCTTCAAGTACTCTCCCCCAGCCTCTAGCCCCTCTCTCCCCCTTTAGCCTAAGCAGAAATCAGCGAAGATAATATGATGGAAATTAAATATTAATTAATCAAACAAAAAAAATAATCGTGACATTATGATAAGTACGAAACGGAAAAGTTACATGGACATTGAAAAAGTGTTGACATTCATAACAAATTGACAAGAGTTTATTTATTTTTACACGTAGCAAAATAATTCGTTGACGATATTGTTATATTATCAATCCAACAATCTTAACTTAGCTGTGATATAGATTGAACGACTCAATTGATAAATGAAAGGTTAATGATACTTTGATACATAGCGATATAATTACGATCTACTCAGAATAAGCTTCTAATTACTCAGGATACGAGCAGACGGTACGAGCAGAGTCAGAAATCCGTTGCTTCACTTCTCTGGACTAGGGTGGATGCTTCGTGTGGAAGTTGTGGGAGGAGGGAGGGGAAGCGGAGTTTGTTTGAACTGCACCCTTTCTAATGAAAACAAAAACGGTTGTGTGTGTTTTACGCCAGAAACAAATGGCTGAGCACTCGTACTCGGCAGTGAAACATAATTTAGTGCTGCAGCTTTTATTGCGTTTCGCCTAGCATCGGTGCCAAAATATTTAAAAACAATTTTTACTTACTTCTTCTTTCATTTCTCTTCACTCCTCTTATACGTGAACGAACGAACCTTTAAAACGTTCTGCTGAATAATTAATTTGACACATAAAGGCCCAACACGGCCGGAACTGAGCCCAGGTGCTCAGGGGCGTCATTTACTTACGATGTATATGAATGCATAATCCTTATACACAACATAGAAAATTTTAGGGTGACGGGAGGTTCATGCCCGAGTGGCCAATGTGAACATGTGATGGCGACAGAAAACGATACCCACTCACCATAGTTCTGCAGCGGCGCTATCTAGTTACTCACGGTCGACAGTAACTTGTTTTAATAAAAAAGTACGTGAGAGAAACATTAAAACATGGACTAAATAATAATATATATAATTATTATAATAATAATATAATTTTATTTGAAATAAAGCGATTAAAAGGACTTTAGGGTAAATAACAGCTAAGGTCATCCATCGTTTTAAACCACAGGGTGGTGTGCAAAATGACAAAAGGTATTAATTACAATGTCAAAATCAGTTAGGTACAATGAACTTATTCAATATTACAGTAAATTTCACTATTTATTTAACTTCATTAATTTCCATTCGAACTCTGAGTCATTTCAATTTAGTTAATATTAGGTACTAATTTTTTCAGTAATTACTAGGATACTAGTTATTCATTCATGCACTACAAATGTTCGTGGGCAGCTTATTCGGAATTGACGAATACGATCGTGACATCGGACATTCAATGACCTAATTTGCCCGATTCACTCGAATTACGGATCGGCTTTATTTCGCCATTTCAGTGGACTTGTTGACTTTATTACTTTTGATGTAAATGCGTACAGTGGATTATATTACACATAGCCCTTATTGAAGTGATAAAGTCGTTGTATAAATTGATATTAAAGCTTAGCCATTGGTAGCAGAGTTAAGATTTCTGCCTCCTGCTGGCAGCTTCCGGGCGACCAAGGCTTGCATGAATATCTGGATTTTATAGTTTATGTTATCACTTGCTCTATCGATAAAGAAAAACAAGGTGAGGAAACCTGCATTTCTGTGAGTTATTTTTAAATGATTCCAAAGGCATAATTGCATTAGCATTAATCGTCACTAAATACTAGTTTAAAAAAATTTACAAGTAGATTTTTACGAAGTCGCTATCTGAGTTTTCAATAATCTAACGACTTCAAGTTTTAAACTGTTTGTGGTCATTAAAAAATTTTGCGGGCGAAATCTTTATGACAGTCATAATAAAACTCGGCGATTGTTAAAATTTTATTGGTGCATACCAAGCAATTATTAAAATGTTCTGTTGGACACAATGCCTACATTGCTTTAAAACAAATAAATAAATATATTTTGAGCTACGTTTATCATCATCATCATTTTCAACAGCCTATATTAGTCCACTGCTGAACTAAAGATCCTCTCCAGCTACGAATACTGGACGGTAATATTGTTAACACCACCCTGAAGAGCATAAATATTGGCAATTTGCTTATAAAATACATTTCCGCATACCAGAACCTACTCGTAACCTTTTGACGAGATCAGCTTTGAGGCATAAAATAAGATTTTGCCAGGAGATTACTTTTGCCGCGTGGGGAAGTACCTACACGTCCACACAAGCCGACATGCTAGAGGTTTAAATGTAAGGGGATTTTTGAATTTAAATCTGCTATTTCGCTATTCGTCATTTAATTTAGGCAGCGGAGTTTTGTGGCGCCAAGGAATCGTGGGATTCAGCTCAGGTTAAGCAACGTTAAAGCTGAGCGATTGTTCTTCCCCTTTTGAAGGTCGGCGCTCAAATCATCATCATCATCATCATCCTAACCCATTACCTCTACTGAGCACGGGTCTCCTCTCAGGATGAGAAAGGTTAGGCCATAGTCCGTGACGCTGGATTTGAGAACTTTCTAGAGAATTCTCAGGCATGCTGGTTTCCTCACGATGTTTTCTTTCACCGTTAAACAAGTAGATGAAATTTCATTGCTTAAAACGCACATACATTAGTTTTCTAAGGTCATAGGTCTATAGGACTATAGTACGTAATCATAGGTGGATATATCCAATACTACTACTGGGGATACTTGAAAAATGAAAAATGAATTGTTTACTGTAGTTTTATAAAAATATGTTACAAAGATAGATAGTTCACAACTCACAACAGTGCACAAATCCGGGCCTGACAATAGTTTTGTCACTGGTTTGACGCCTTGTATTTTTTAAAGATTTTATAACACCAATAGCTAACTAAATACAATTAGGTAATACAAAAAACGTCTCAGTCTAGGCCTTGAATAGTGACGGTACCTCGGATGATAGCATGGGCTCTTGGGTCAAGCGTGGTACATACACTTCTATGTGCAGGAACATGGTTTAATTTTACTTTTCATTTCAGAGCAGAACTAGGTGCAACGTACGTGTAGTACACTCATCAGTTCCTAACAAGTTCTGTTTGACATCAAAGAGTTGCCATGAAGTGGTTCGCTGTTGCGTTGCTCGCTTTCAGGATTTAGATTACAAGTTCCATTTTAATTTGCTGGCTTAACACCGGTACACAGATTACAGGATTGCTATGAAAAGCCACGCTCATGTTTTTGTATAAATTTGGCATGTGTTTGACCTTTGAAAACAAAAGAGTATAATTTATGTATATCAAGATAATGTAAGTGTTCGTAGATACCAAGTGGAATGCAGGAAGTTGGATTGAGTGCGATGTCATCCGACACAAATGCTGTAAGCGCTTATTGTATTTGTTATAGTACCATAGAAGAAAAAATATTTGCTTCCATTCCTGAATATTTACAATAACTACGAGTGAGTAAGTTTCACGTTTTTCGTTTCTACTAAGTAATTGACGTTTTTTCGTGAACATGACTGTTGCTATGTTAAGTAATGATATGTTATGCTTATTAATCTCCAACTTTACAGAGGAGTGTTATCTGTCTGTGTATTAGTGTATTGTCGTTGAGTGTTAACATGGCTTTTGATTGCCGTCAAACAACAAACCTGTAAAAAGCCTACAGTCATAGAAATTCACGTCATTAGCCTTCCATCCATCCATCCGTCTTTAGAAGTCCTCTGCTGGACCTCTGTCAACAGTGGACCTCTGTCCAGCAGTGGACTTAAGTATTCCCTAATTGACGCCACTGCGTTCTGTCTTGTGCCCTCTGTTTCCCGCGATCTTTTTTAGGTTGTCAGTAACCTATATCGGGAGGAGACTTGAGCAAAACACCATTTATCGTAGATAAAGGCCGAAAACATAATAACATAATATCTATTACTGTTAACGTGATACATGTTGTAAGACGAGACGAATCGAAAGTCTGAACGAAGTTTGTGCTACGAGAAGAACAAGAATAAATATTAATACAGGCGTTACAGCGAACATGGCCCCGAGGCGAGGCGCGGTTGCCCTGTGTAGGCGCCGCTTGTAATGTGCGTTGCTTGTAAAGTTCGCACGGAGACCTTCCCGGCGGGCATGTCTGAGACTAAAATAATAATAAGTATCTTGATTTCGATACGTTCGTTGTTTTCATGTTACCCTGGTACTTAATTGTGTCTCAGATAGTAGGAATGGCGTGTTGTGAAGATCGAATATTTGTCGCTCGCATTGTTTGCATCTCTGTGGGTAAGTTTTTCTTTATTTGTAAACTCTCTCTTTTTGACTTTCGATTATAAGTAGAGTTCTATGTTCCTCCACCAATCCGCTTTGTAGCAGCGTGGTGGAATATTTCCCCAACCCATCATGAGGCCCCTACTCTCTAAATGAGAAGGATTTAGGCCATAGTCCACCACGCTTCTCTACTGTGTGTTGGTGAACTTCATACACTATTGCGAATATTGCGGAGAATGCTCAGGCATGCAGGTTTCCTCACGATATTCCATACCGTTAAACAAGTAATGTTTAATTGAATAAATGCACATAGCTCCAAAAACTCGGGAGACTGGTATTCGAACCCCGAACTTCCCGAGCAAGCACCGCTTCAATGTATTATACAGTAGCATAAGTCCTATACTTTTCAACAGATAATATACGAAGATACTTTATCTCTTCCTTTGTGAATATTGGAATCGATTTTAAATGTCATATTCTTAACGAAATGTGCTTCGGGCATTCTTCCCCAGGAACTCTAATCAAAACTCCCTGTCTTTACATTACGCAACAGCAGCCTACTTAGATACAGATTTGATCGCTCTGGTTCGATTTATTATACAGCTGCCCAATAAAGGAGTGTTATGTATTTTATATAATTATTTTATGTATGTGTACGGTTTACCCGGGGCATTACCACAGCCACAGCTATTTTTTCCGTGGAATTATCGTATTCAACAATTGTGTTCCGGTTGGAAAGGTGTGGATGGCGGTAACACTTATATATGAGGCTACTAGCTTAGATTACACAAAATTTAAATTGAATAATAAAATAAAACTTAGTTTGTAACAAAATTAGAATTTTGACTTATGTATTCGACCGAAACTAATAGGGCGATTCCGATATTTACTTGAGTATAGCTAACTACCTAAATGAATAAGGACACTCACAAACTCTTTAGAAGTAATATGATAAAATATTACAAGATTTGCCGTGTGGTGACGGCAGAACAGAATACATTTGTCACCACCACTTCCCTTCCCGCGGGTGTCGTACGAGGTGACTTAGGGAGAACGCAGAACGAGTAGCGTCCTCTGTCCAGCAACTACCATCTGCTGCGATCACCACATCGCCTCCCTACCGTGCTGATTATGGGCAAATCCTCCTAATTTTAGTAAAAGCCTTTAGTCCAGCACGTCTATAGGCGTTGATGATGATGATTACAAGATTCAAAATTTGTTGTTTTATTAGAAGTCTATTTTACTGCAAGGTGTACTTAGAATTTAAAATGGAGCACGCGGTACAATATTTCAGCGTCCCATAAACCCTGGTAAACATTTGGCATTAGCGCCGACCGGCCAGCCTTTATTGAGACAAATGAGCAACGCCCTGCCAACAGCGGCCACTTTCTCGCGTCCGCTGTAAAAGGGACTTTAATTAACAGTCGAGTCTTTGAGGGTAGGTACCTACTACAAAAACTACAGAAGCGGTCCTCTCACTCCTCGCTTTGATTAACCTAACCACTAGCAAGTCAAATGGATTGGCAATGAGGTGGATATCGGAATGCTCGAAGTGCTCGAACTCTAAATCGGTCCTTCCAATTTTCAGCGCAACTACTCGAAACTTAAACCGGACTAGCTAGTACTAACTTCAACTTATTCGACTAATGCAGCCCGACTAAACGATCCTATGCCTACAGTCGTATTCGAGGTTGGTCATACTAGTCCAAGGGCGTCAGTGGCTACTAACGACCACTGCATGCTCTTTTCAGTGTCTGTACCCCTTTTCACTATTCAAATATTTCTGTTTTTCGAAATTTCACGCCGGCAAAGTAACCAAACAACCCTTTGACAGAATTTAGTTTGCAGTTGGCCTCGCATCGACTGAAACTCAGTGGCGTAATTCAACGAGATATCCGAGAATTATTTTATCATACTCAGCGCGCACCCTTGCGCTGCGTAAAACATGGCTGCTCAAATATTCCGCGCAAACGAGCCGTCCATAAAATATGCAGCGGCCGGCCCCGCCTCTTTCCACTTTATGCACAAATACACGAACGCCGATAACGTATACAGTCGGTGCTGAGATACTCGTAACTTGGAATTATGACTTTCAGGGTCAATGAGGCTTGTAACATCACGTGATCAAATTTGTCTAATTTTTAGAACGTGCCGTATGGGTGCTGAGGGGGGCGCCGATGAGGACTGTTTTTCACTCGACTGTGTAAGAAGGAGGGATGTTTTCCAAGAGTGGTGTATGTCTACTTCTAAAAGGAATAGGATAAGGCAAAGGATAGCAGCCCAATTTTTAAGCCTAACACTTAAAACATGCCAGGGTTCCTAATAAGGGTGGCAACTGGGCAAAAAATCTTAATTCACACAGTAAAAAACATCATTTACGAGCGTTTCTGACGACCGCGACGGTGTGCCTCGAATATTTCAAAAACCTGGCGCTTACGGCACACTTCTCGGCCTTTGTAAACAAAGCAGTAAAGGTTAGAGGTTAAAAGGTCATGAGGCTTGGAGCGGATAGTTATGGCAACTGCTGTACCGAGTTACAAAAGGGGTGGCCGTTAAACTAAACTAGCTATTTAACGTGACTATAAACAGCTTGCGATTAACCGTTTACAAGCGTGGAATAAGTGCTCCAATTTTATCATGTACTCAAGTAAAATGTTAAATCTACTTCGATGGCTGCAATATTTCTCCCTTCACGTGGTGGAAACAATTATATTTTCAGAGGCTCGTGGAGGCGTCAACTACCGGAGGGCTATGCCCAGCAGTAGTTTCAAAAACTATGGATGAGAGATGGGATGGATGCATCAGGCAGTGGGTGATCGGGTACATGGGTGAGGCGGTAGGTGCACGGGTCATGCACCCACCATTTGATGAGTAAAACGCTTATACTTATCAAATGGCAGTAGTTAAAAAAAAGGAAATCATTTTTTTTTCTACCTCCAAGAGACTTTCCAGGAGGTGAAAAGTCTTAAAGAGAGACGTTGCGGGGCGAATTGGTTCAGAACCAGGTCTTTAAGATCATTTATCAGAAACTTTTCTCTCTCGCTCGCACATTCTATCATTTTCAACGATTGTAATAGTCTAGGTAGGTATACTTTAGAAAATGATTCTTTATTAACTATATTTCGAATAAAATACGGACATTTAAGATATATTTTAATTTTTATTTACCAAAGACAATAACGCCGAAAACTATTCGTAATTTTCACGCCATTATTCTCCATGAAAAACTAGGGAAGTATATGCAAATAAAAATATGTCTAAAATGCCCGTTATTTTATTGTCAATATAGTTGAAAATTTTAGAAAACCTTCTCATGCATATATAGAATTGTAACTAACTTAAAAAATACAGGTTTTTCATTCGTTAATTGTTAGCTCAGCATAACGCTGTGGCGGCTAAGCCACAGGACTGATTTTCAGTGGGGCCTTTTGGGACAGTATTCGGACGACAAGAGTTCGTTATTAATTATTATAAGAATATTACATAAAGTGTCACTATTTATTTAATTTACTACCGACTAAGATAGTGCCTCGCCCTGCAATGGAACGGTATCCGGTAGTGGCAAACCAAAAACTATGCCAAGATTTGGTAACTTTTGCTCCAGAAAACAACTTTAGCATTGCGTGGTTACAAGGCGGTTTTCGATCCGCTCGCCCAGAATGAGTAAATCCCTCGGACGGGTAGACTAAACTTTTCCCGTGTTTAAACAAACTATCTCAAGTGCGACGAAGCTTTAGCATAAAGCACGTAAAACTTTGGTTACTGCTGTGAACATTTTCTTGAGCTATACGATATTGCATCGTTTAACAGCTGATAGCATACCGTCAACAAGGCTTTTATTTTTACTGCAGTAACCTATTTTTAAGCCTGTTGTTGTTTAAATACTTTTAGTAGTAAATATCAATACCACCAAACGCCGCCGCTGCGGTTAAGATTGGGCGCCTCGAGTAGTAATTAATATGTCCACAATATTAATCTTACCAATAAATAAAATTGGTGTGTCTGTCTGTGATATTAAAATTAAAGTAGAATGAAGTAGAATTATGCTATTTAAATGACATCTAAACATAACCAACGCACTATAACTTACAACAACAAGGGTACAATAACTTATCGTATAGGTTTTGGTTTATCTCAATACCTTTATGGTTTTTTAAGAAATAGCCTATTTCATTATAGAAATAGCTTCTTTATTAATGTTAAGTTTATGGATAAGGTGAATTCACAATTTGTAGGTATTAAAACAAACTACCTAAAACTTAATTTGCTTGGCTTCTGGATTACCGTTGTCGGATCATGAAGCGACAAACAGGGTAGACGAAGTATTTGCTCAGCACATTATCGATAACCAGTCACTAAAAAAAAAGAAGTTAAATCGGTATTTCTATTCCATATCTGTAATTGATTTTGGATACATAGGTAGTTACATTAACAATATAACACATTCATTTATTTTGATAGTGCGATGACGAACCTTTTTAATATATTTGTATTATATATTTATATTTTATATTATATTATTTTATTTATATTTATATATTATATATTTGTGTAATAATGCTCTCGTGTAAGTGACAGTTATGTATTTTTTAAGCAAAACATTTCTTTAAACCTAAGTAGTTAGGTTGCTAGGTTAGGTAGGCAAAAACTCAATTATTCATATTTTCCTCGAGGGACAAAAACTCCACTTACGAACGGCGTTAAATATTGTCGAGTCTCTGAAAAATAACGGAAAAGGAAAATAGAGCAAGGTCGATC
>DWLO01002704.1:0-12076 GCA_018245335.1 Dalla quadristriga | reverse complement strand
AAAGGTACCTTTTAATTTAACCATTTGCTTCGCAAAACGCCTGGTTTGTTTCGCGCCTACGCCTGATCACCTATATTTATACAGAAGTAGGCCGCATGTTCGTGATTTCAACTCGTTTGTCAGAGTTTTGCTAACTCGTTGTTTTCTCAATAGTTTCAGCAATATGAATTGCTGGTTAGATAATGTTGAAAGGCAACTTGATGCCGGCAGTTTCCTCAGGTGCGGTAAGCCGTCGTACATGATTTATTATTCCCCAACATCCCCGATATAATTATCCATCTCTACGATTTATTATATCACTCGAGCTCTATTATCTGCGTGAGTGAGTAATGTCTGGAATAATTTTGTTTGTTTTCCATGTCCAGAAAATTGCTATAATTACATAGAATTCTGTTTACGGTCGGACACAGGGAAATGAAAGTGATACCTAATTAAAAGATTTTTTACAACTTGTCAATTTGATGAAGAAATATTACTGGCCAATTCTTTTAATGCGTCTCGAGGTCTTCAGCCAGGTAGCAGGCTCTACTTAGTACTTATAAGTAACTCTTAAGGAAGATTGAGAAAGCAAATAATAATTATATTTATTTGTGCTAACATTTTTGGTGCAAAACATTTTTGATGGCTAGAAAATTATTTGTATTTTTTTACTCTGGAATGCTGGATAATAGGAACAGTAACACATTTTTGAGAGTTTTCCTTTATAATGCGTGCAGACAGCTAGTTGGTAAATCAGGACATGGCGGCGTGGGCGACCAACGAAACCAGACGAAAATTTTTAATTATAGATCTCACGCACGGGTGAACGTACCTGCCTATTGCATTGTAAGTAAAGTCAAACTGGGTAAAACTTTTCCAAAACAAATTGTCGCCGTAAACAATAAGCCGCACGTAACGACGGCTGTGCGTGGGACAGTTCCGCATTTTGCTTCATAGCGTCCATGACAGACGGTTAACTTTAATCAACAACCGGCAAACAATGCTATTGGTTTTAATCGGTCTCGCGGCAACCGTCCACGGATTCGACCACTTCAAGAGATGTCTTCTGCATCAAGGAAAGTGTGAGTGACATTTAAAATTGTTTAATTTGATACAAAACACTTTTAATCACGCTCAATTATTGCATAGAAATTTGTTAAAGTTGCATTTGAAATTTTGAAGCGAAAATACCTACGGTGGGTATATTTCGAATCGCGGGAATAGACCGAACTACCAGGTAGTTTTCTGAGGACTAGCATGACAATCAATCAATCAATAATTTTTATTTCATCAAAAGGTACATACACTTGAGAAACGTCACAATAGGATAAGAACATAATACATTGATAGATAACATGCAATTCGTCACTGATCTAGAAATCACTGACGAATTTCCTGATAACAACAAATTATGTCACGATAGACACCACCTTTGCATAGAATAAAGGTATATGTGTTTATGAAACCAAAACACTTTTATTGTATTTCTGTCTCTAGATAGATAGATTTGCGTTAAGCCAGTATATGATATACTGGCTTAACTCAAAAAAGTAGATTTTTGGAAAAACCATTCTGTTGTCCGGTGCAACACGGTGCAACGGTGTTGCGGTGCATTAGAATGAAAGAGACTCATGCTATGCGAAACTCATGTCTCGTCTTCAGTTACACAATTGACCACCAGAACTTTTAAACATGCCCAATTATAAAGTTGGATAAACAATAACGACATAATCTACGTAGAATTTTACAAGACAGGTCAAATACGAAACTGCTCGAATTCGTTGTTATCAATATCTTTTTGTCTATTTATGAAATACATTTTTTAGAAAAGTTGGTGGTTCAACTGTGGTTGGACAGAGCAGTTGGACTAGTACCCCGTACCCGAAAAGTAGCTTTTAGTAGCAAAATGGCCAATACATTTCTAGATAGATAATTTTTCTAAAACTTGTTGCTTCATGTCATAGATTTATTACCACAGATACGCTATCTTCATAATATAAATGACTTTAAAAATCCGGCTCGTCAAAATATGATTCGAATTTTGAATTCTCCGACGACCAACGAAGACGGCTGTGCACTATGATTGAACGTGCAACTCATTTTAAAACTGGTACAAATTTATGACCACATTAACATTTTTTAAATAAATAGAATATTTTGTATAATTTTGTTATTTACTTGTGGCAAGAAATACGCTTTGTTTTGTTAATTAAATTAGTTTTAAATATATTCAAGGTTGAAAGAACATAATACAATGACATTAGAATAAAAAATATTGATTAAATTGACAGCGCGCGAAAATTGTTACGCAAAATGGCTGCGCCCTTCCCGTGCAATCAACCACAAATAATTAAACGTCATAATGAGATTGGCGGTTTTTATTCGGGAAAAGCATAACATAATAGTCTTTAATACTATAGGGGCTTTATGACCCCATAAACTGTTTGCAGGCGCCGCTGCCTTTAAATTTAAGTTCAATCATTTTTCCTAGAAATTCTAATGGGGTCCAAGATTGCTTTTTATTCGTTTATTGTTTGTTTATTTTACTCGGAACTGTGGTTTATACGTTGATTTTTAATTGTTGTAGTACATAATTACTGTATTATGTTTAATTCAGTTGTTCAGACTTAAACTTTTAGACTCGAGAATACAGATTATATTGTTTATTAGTTACTTCGTAACTTAGGACACCCAGAGAGATCTTGTCCACGGACAAGAGATTCTGTAGAGCGTAGTGTACAACAGATACATAGATAAATATATCAAAAATAGACATGGACATTTTAAAAAAACTTATTAAAAAGCTGCCGTAGTTACAATCACGGGTTGATAAACCACTATATTATGATGACGTGTGATATTGAGTGTTATTAAATTAAATAAACGAATCCCCAGTTCACAATTAGGCATATTTTGAAATATATATCTAGCGCTCAAAATGCTAGAGGTGTGGCGAGTAGATACCTAACTATTGAATTGTAGGTACCTAACTATCGTTGCACTAATTGAATGCGTTCAATAAACACTACAACGCATGTTGCAAAATTAAATAGTAGAGAAGATGTCATTGTCATCTCTAGTATTAAGTAGGAACCTACATTGTTCATGAATGAATGGATACTGAGATGATAATATAAATTAAATAAATACTGGAAGTACTTTATTTAAAGGTCAAAATTAGGCTATACAATAAAATTAAAAAACTAAACTACTCAAAACAAAATTAAATCTAAAACAAGCTACCTACCAAACTTATAAATAATTAAAATATTTGTAAAAAAATTAAATTTGTAAATACTTAGGTACCTATAAGTAACATACATATTTAAATGTCGCATCAAAATAAAAAAGGTCTGCTCCAGCTGGAAACGCAAAACTCTCGAATAGAATCCAGCATAATATATTTTGATATTCCCGCCACGGTGCTTTGCTATAATTTCAAAAACAAACTACCATTAAACTAATTTCCATTCGCCTAATTTCTTTCCTATTTATTTCTTTCTCGGGGCAACAAAAGTTATTCTTTGCAATAATTTAACCTTTTGTTACCTGCAAAAACTCTGATTTAATGTGTTCCGCTTGTACAGTAGTTAATGAAGTCTGGTTGTATTTTACGCGCTTTTTTTATTTACAGTCCCTGACATTTATTATCTGTTGGTCATTTGTGTTACCTTTATCTATTTATGAGGCGTGAACATACCTTTTCGGTTGGTTTATGGGCTGTTTGTCGCAAATCTTTAGAAACTGATGACCACAAAATGTTGTTTTATCTATGAAGTAATGTTGTATTTAATGTTGGAATTAATTTTATGTTTTATTCGAAACGATATTCTAATGATTACTGTGCTAGGTTTATTTTATATAAGAATTTTTGTTAAAGTATTATCTGTGGTATTTTTTGAAACATTGGCTGATAACATAGTCTGTACACCTAACGAAGTTATTTTTTATCGACTTTTTACTTCGCTTTGTTTAATTTAAGTTAATATTTATAGCTTATTTACTTGATAACGTTTATGTGAAACAAACATGTAATAAAAATATTTACTTAATTACGAAGTTACCGGTTAACTGACTCGCTTTATCTTTGCTTTAAATAATGTGTGTTTTTCTAATAAGTATATTTAAATTTTATTGATTAGTAATAAGGTAAGTATCTTATAACTTTTTGTCATAAAATGTTTTAAGTCATAAATATGTGTCCAATCGAAGAAAAATAAAACAATTTGCAAAATTAAAAGGAATTTTATTTCAAGAACTTCCTGGGCTATAAAATGGAATAGATAACACCGAACAGATAACAGCGAAGTGACTACTTAACTATAAGATACGTGGCATGTCCCGCTGCTCCGCCCGTGTAAATGTCCCTTATGTATCCCACGGGAACCCGGAATTTTATCGGTATAAAAATAGCCTATGTAACTTTCGGGCCCATAAACTATATCTTTGAAAATCACGTCGATTCGTCATTCTGTTGCAGCGAGAATGGAGGACAAACCAACAAACAGTTTTACTTTTTCAATGTTATTAAGGAGTACGTAAGGCTCACATTTATTTATCTGTTGACAGTTCCTAATAGCAACAATTTATAAATTGAGAAATGTTATGTGTCCTTCCACCGGGCCTCATAAAGCCATTAGTTTTATAATAACAGTCCATAGTAAAACTGTAATTTATGTCCGTATGTATGTATTTATGTATTTTGTATGTATTTGTGTTGGTATATATGTATTAATCCCTTATGTATATATGTATATGTATGTTTAATAAGTATTCACCTGTACATAGTTTTATTATTAAATAATAATTAATAATACTTAATAGGTAATAACCTACCAAACATTCTCAACATCACCTATGGCTGACTGGTAGACAAAGCCATGAGGCATTAAGTATGCCCATTGTATACCTTAGGCTTGTAAAAATTTAAATAAATAAATAAAACAGGCTCACTTAGTACCTACTGCTTTTTCACGCAGCAACCGAGCGTCAGTTATCGTAGCTATTTTACGCGCCGGAAAGTGTCATGGCTCACATTTTTACTAATAAATCTCAAAGCTGTGGAAATTTGTATGGAAATACGAATTTTAGGCGAGTGGAGTAGCGAACGCAGCTTAGTTCTAAATAAAAGCAAAATGACACAAACATTTTCCAGTGTAAGTAAATAGTATTCGAGATCAAACGAGCATCTTATTAGTTTATTCATCTTTATTCTCCGACTGAATAGAGTCCCTCGGTTCACACTTCACCGAATTCGAAAGACTACCTTTCAATACGTGAAGAAAGTAGACAAGTAGCAAAAGGCCGTACAGTGGCCTTAAGTGGCCTTAGTTAAATTTTATTATCAACCCATCACTAGAAATAAATTAAAATGAAATCTAATTCTGAGAGGAGACTTGAACTCAGTAGCTAAGTACGTACTGAACATGAGTTGAATGAGCAGGGTTAAAGACACAGTCATCCACGCTGTCCAAGTGCGGATTGGTAGACTTCACACTTTGAGAAGCGGGTTTCTTCTCGATGTTTTCGTGAAATGAAATGAAACGAAATTATTTATTTCGTCATAAGGTACAAAGCCGCACACTCGACGAATGTCATAAAACAGTAGTAAAATAAGTAATATCTAAATAACATTAAATTACATTACCTTATAATTAGTTACTGATTTTGAAATCAGTATCGTTCACCGTTAAAGCAAGTGATAATAAACCTAATTGCATACAATGCACATTACTCTGATGATAAACAGATACGTGTAAGAAGCCGAGTAGTGAGGGATATCTGGACACCCGTAGACCCCACTTTTACGCCTGTTGGCAGTGCGGAAGTTCTTTAATTTGCTAACCTCTTATATATTAAACTCAATCAGGATAATCAACTTCGTCAAATGCTAAAACACCTACCTACTCATGACTCTCAGATTCCACCTAACTCCATAACCATCCTTAACTAGGCGCTAAGACCTCCCCTAACAAAAGGCGGCAAAAAAATTCGCAAGCGGCTTAAAATTGTCATTTCAAAAATTAAAAAAAAAAGGTGAACAATGCTAAGTAGAGGTAAAGAGGCCGCATCTAAAGAGATTTGGATAGTTGACAGTTGACAGCGCGCCTTTTATGCGTGGCGCTTGCGTTTTGTTATCTGTCCCTTGTCCCTTTGTCGTGTTCAAGAATTTGAGATTGAATAACGGAATTAAAAAAAATTGGATACCGTTTAAGACATAAAATATTACATCGATCCTCACTTGAAAATGAAGCGGACGCATCACGCACCAATCACGGAGGACTATGGAGTTTCAAAATGACAGTGATGCAACTATTTCATGTAAGTAAATGGTGTGATGGATTTTGTGAGCGCGCTGGAAATAATCAACGTAAGCGCTAAACTTCATTTATATTTCATTTAGCTAACTATTTGACAGATAAAATACACTATTTTTGATTTTTTAGAAATGATTTATTACTTTCTAAAATAATTCCGTGAACTTATTCGTAAAAATATAGTAGTGGCACAGAAAATATAAAATTATATGAGTTTACTTAATTATATTTATTTTCTCGACAAAATCGAATGAAATCGTGCTTTCTTTTTTATGATATTTAGATCATAATATAGTCAAAAGGCGATAACGATAGCCTCATCTTCAATTACAGTACTAACCAGCAGATTCAACCACCTGGTCAACAATAACAACATTTTGATCGAAATCCCTGCACTTACCCTACCAACCCAATTCAGCGTAGATCCGAATCATGTAGATAAACGCACTGCCTTGTGTGATCGCAAAGTGAGGTCACTCGCCACAATGCTACATATGATTACCTCGTTTAGTAGTATTAAGTCTTTCTGTGTTATTACGTCTATTTGTTCCCATTTGTTCAACATCCAACTAGCTATCGACATGGGTTTTCAGATTGTGACTGCTATCAACCCATTAGCTTGTTCAGGTGGTAGAACGGCACATCTATCCACTGGCTACTGATTCACTGACTTCGAATAGAACTGGATGATCACTGTGATACTACTGCCATTTAATTAATAGTGATAAGTATAAATTTGGCCTATGACTATGTTATTAGTAAGTAGTATATTGAAAATGAAATTATGTAATATAAATTAATGTATGAAATTAAATGAAATTATTTATTTCGTCATAAGGTACAGGCGGCACACTCGACGAATGTCAGGAAACAGTATTAAAATAAGTAATATCTAAATAACATCAAATAACATTACCTTAAAATTAGTTACTGATTTGAAATCAGTATCTAATCCTATGGCAATCCCTATCTATGGATGTCTATTATGGATGTAGAAGCCTGCATTTAGATTGTATAACTCGCGATGATATTTTTACTACAGCTGACAAAGCGTCTCAATTGGATATAAACAGCACGCAGACTCATCATCAGTCTCATATTTCTCCGTTACCGCCAGTTTTTACCACCAGTTTCAAGAATCGATCGCCACTTGTCCAAGCATACTATTACTTGATTCACAACTTCACGGGCACACCCACGGTGTTTTGGCTGTTGGTTCTCGCATTGTGCTGCTGTTTGTCTTGCTGGAGAGACCACGGGGCACTCCACTTCATCAGGTCAAGTGGCACAACGACGGTTCAGTGAACGGCGCAAATGTTTTTATAAAATATTCTAGGTTAGTGATTTTTGGTTCTTATCCGAAGTTTGCAATTTCAATCGTCTCTTTGATCTGATAATAAAACTTTGAGCGTTGATAAAATTTGTCTCAGCAGTATCGAAATGACTTGATAATATTTTGTAATTTACTTCGGGTTATAATCTGATTTCCTTGTAAACCACAACTTGCATTCATTAAGGTGTATCTTGGAAGTAATTATATTAGTTGTCCTTAAGGCACGTATCTTTTTAAATCTTGGAAACCCCCACATCCTATAAATTATCGAGTATTTCTAGTTTAATAAAGTCGGTTACCGAAGTGAAATGTTTAAGGTACGAAGCAAGTTGATAAAGTTCCTAAGTCGTCTACTTGTCAGAATTTTCGGACTAAGCGGCACTTTCACACTGTCACTCGAGCGTAAGGATACCCAGTGTTTAGAGCTAAGAAAAGAAACAGACACATCACGTACGATCAAGAACCGAGTAGATGTAAACCCGGGCGAGGAAACTTCGCTCAGTAACACTTCATCAGTCAAGTTGCGCCACGAAGTTGAAGTCGCTAAGCATTATTCGAAGATCGCGTATTCACTTAAGTACGGAAGAACGAACGTCACCCAAAAGTGTGTCGTGCCTTGCCTTACTAATTTCTCCAGATTCATAAAGCCCACAGACCGTTAGGCCGGGTCAGGCAGTCAGGTGCGGCGCAATTAGCGCGGCGTACGCGCAGACATGTCCCCGCACTGACCCCGCGCGTGACGGGTCGCGCAAGACCCGCCCAGCGTACTTGCGTCGCCGGGTCTGCATTTTAATGGCTGCGACTGTGTAAGTTTAGGTTTTCACGTCAGCATTCTGTTAACCGAAGACGGAACGTTTTTATTTAGATTTTACAGGCTATAGTGTTCAGCTGTCATACTCAATACTAAAACCCGCATTCCGAGTCGTCAACAATCACAAAAAACAACTAGCTAATATACAGAGGGACATAGGCTCCCTCTGCTTATTCTACCGGCTCTACATTGGTGTGTGCTCTAAGGAAATAGAAAATATGATACCGACGTCTCCATTCCTCCATCACGCCACTCGGCGAAGACAGGTTTCATCCACACCGACTGAATTCGTGGCGATAATCCACGAAACGGTTCGCGCATTGGTCTGCCTAAGGCTTTCTCAGTAGACTATGCAATAGTCGCAGGAAGAATCCTCCTTCAGGGCCGGCAACTAATTGGCGACTCCTCTGGTGTTGCGAGTGTCTACAGTTGACTCCCTCTATCCTCGACCTGGAGCACTGTCCCACGGATCATGATTACGTTAGTCCTAGGGACTTCGTGCCGTTAGATTATTTTTATACTGACCGAAGCTGTTATTATGTTCTACTAACCTAACCTATTTCAAGCCACTATTGGAGTACTATAAATATGGAAGTGTTTTGATTAACACGTGCAAATGCAGTGCAATGAGATGTAATGTTATCTATCTGATTCTTAAAACAGCGTTTCCGTTGACTGACATCCAACTAGCACCGTAAGATTAAAGGTTAACGACCGGTTCAATATCTCCGTGTCACGTACTGTCAAGCGTTTTCGTAATCGTTACTTAGGAACCTGTCCCATGCTTATCATTATCACACTGACGAGATAACCTTTGACTCCAAATTATGCTCAAGTGTTGTTTATTACCGGAATAGATCATGCTAATACTAATTTATTAGCTGTCTGTGAAATCAAAACATTGCAATTTATGTATGAGTAGCATTGATATAAGGCTAATTATGGATTTAACTGACGGTATAATCATTATCTGTGGAAAATGTAGTAAATAAGTGACGATCGCTCTCCTACATTGTATTAATTGAGTTTGAAGATTTTCTACCCGACTGCGTTAGGAGGAGGCTTATGTTTATCGAGTGTTTTTATGTATGTAAATGTAATTTTTTTGGAGGTCCTATAAGCCTGGTAGGGAGACAGCTTGCTTGACGATATGTTCGTTCACTCGCGATCACCGTCGTTTGAATATTTTTTTTAATTTATTTATGAAAGAAACCAATTATTCAAAATAGCGATGAACAATATTATCACTTCAAATCTTTTAATGTTTAATAAATTATAATATCCGTAAATGTAGTCGTAACTGTTTTACCAAGTCTAACGGCATATCCTGTGACGAATGACCGCAGCAGCGACCATCTTTACGATTTTGGCTCGTCTATATTATACTTCCCGTCCCTACTTTACGGTAGGGTTATCATTTTCCGATTTGACATCACAAATACAGAAATGCTGGCAATTCTTTGACATCACAGAAATACTGTCAACTTTACAACTTTGGTAAAACACACCTCTCGCTTGCCGCATCAGCGATGTCAGAGTAATGCCTATTATAATAAAAGGTTATTTCTCGTTTGTCCTATCAAAAAATGTATGCAGTAACATTAAAATTTGTATATTTTTACATAGTGTGACAGTTGCTAGTTTTGTTTTTAATTTAGTAATGTTGTTAATCTCGTTATCGTCTTAAATTACTCACTATTTTAATAAGTAGGTATTATATAAAAGAATTCATAAGAGTGATGACCCTACTCTGTTCGACCAAAACGTAGATCAGTGATAGTATCTCGGCTCGGAGCATCCCACGCAAGTTCGTGCGTGGACTCCACACCTGCTATGTGAGCCAAACCTGCTAATTCCATTGTATACTAGGGCTTTCAGCATTTAACATGAAAATATTGTACTGCATTTGTATTAAAGACTAACACTTTCACACAAAATTATATTAATATGGTAAGTATCATCAGTTCTTATTTTTCAAAATAAAATTGAATTTAAACGTTATATGACAGCAGCGGGGGCAAATGTCGATTGGTATGTGGATGAATGTAATTCTCTGTGCAGGTGTAAATAATTTAAGCTCAAAAAAAATTGTTATTGATGGAAATGAAATCCCCATAACTGCTATGTAATGTCACAAATTGAAAAGTAGGTGAATGACTGTTAGGCAACCCTTCTGTTTGTTAGGCCCATTTAGCCCTATTCAACCCCACCCGGGTCTATTAAGAGCGCGAGCATTCTACTTCTAACAGTTTTATTAAAAAAAGAAAAAAAAAAGACGCTTACACGTTCACACCCCCGCACTAGGATTGCCTGTGTTGCGGGTGGCGGACACACACAGAAAAAAAGCACAATTTAACACCCAAGACCCGAGCACAAAAATTTATCTGCCAAATAAATATCTGCCTCGGCCGGGGATCGAACCCGGGACCCTCGGCTCGTTAGTCAGGATCACCGACCACCGCGCCACCGAGTCGTCATAATATTGGATTACGCAATTTATAATTATCCCAAAATGGCTCCGCATCACATTAGATTTAATTACCGATCCGATGTAATGTTATGGCCGTAATAAATCGCAATTACGAGCAATTACAGTGGACCTCGATGTTTGGGGGCGTGTACACTGTATTTATCACCTAATTAGTGAATACCCTTGGCGACAATCATACCGCGGACTTCCGAATTTCCCTACGGAATATTCACTTCTAATTGAACGGAATAATGGCTATATTTGTATGGTGAGTTTTTGAATTTTACGTACGATCGTGATAATGCATACGAATGGATTGGACGATATCGGACAGAGGGTGCACTGCATTAAATATTTATAAAGGAAGTAATTTTTCGTTTTAATTGGCGCACGAAGTTGTGTTCGAGAAGGCACCTCTGTGGTACTTATCGTGGAAGCGTATGGGACCTCACACACTCAGAAGCATTTTTGTTCCTTCTTAAGTATCAAATAATTTTGTAACATCTAAGCATCCAGCACAGTGGCGCGCGTTGCAAGCCCTTTTCCGGTGAGCCGGAAGCCGGAGCCTTTCCGCCAGCTAGCCTATTCTTTCCCATACACATTGAAATAAACTTGCAATACAGATAGTACAGTGTTGGTTTATTTTGCCGTTTTATTACGGCCGTATATGATTCATTAGGTGTTGTACGCCTAGAGCGCGCGATGGTAAAAGTTACTGGCTGCGAATGTACGATGGGCACACGGTTAAGCATAAATATTCTTAGGTTCGTGTACTTTGTGGTCTAATTTAGAATAGAATACGCGTTTATTTCGTCAAGTAAACTTCTGCAAAAATATACATTAGAGAGCTTCCTAGAATGTATATGGTACAATGTCTGCAAAGTACATTACTTGACGAAAAAGGGACGCACTCAGCATAATCCGCGGTAAACCGCAGCTACCGGTTTTCAGTGCGACACTCTTTGTCGCACAGTTCGGACTAACTATGTTTTTTTTCTTTACTTACATAAATCTCTAAATCTAATCTCATAATCTTTCCTTTTAGTCCTATTCGAGGTTTGTCACAGATGTCATGGGCGGCAGCGGATGTTTGGAGCTGCAGCCTCGTTTGCTACCCTTATCACATAAAAAAAAAAAAAAAGCGCATCGTAAATTTGTCGCCGGCT
>DWLO01002703.1:0-12076 GCA_018245335.1 Dalla quadristriga | reverse complement strand
CCAAATCGTAACTCAACGATTACACACGTCTACACCTTGACATCGCCGATAACGTCACGTTACGATTTTAAAATGGCGTTGAGTATTGCAATTTTAAATTTCGGTCTCCAATTTTGTAGATTTCGTTTATTAATTTTTGCCATTAGAAAGGAATAAAATAAGAAAAACAAAGAAATAAATATATTTGAACCAAATTACACTACACGCACTTCCCTATTGGTGAAAATTTGTTTTCTGCGTCGCTCATAATATTTATCTACGCTATTATACCTCAAAATGGCCGACTATATGTATATAACAAATTAATCAATGATTGTTTTCTTGTGTCTGCAGGCAGCAACAATGTGCCGACGGCCGGCGCAACCCAGCCGGGGCCTTCGAGTTTTGGCAGCGTGACCTTACCGGGTCCTTCTAGTTTTAGCAATGTGCCGGGGCCCCCGGGGACGGGTAGTGTGTCGCTGCCAGGGCCCCCGGGGCCAAGTAGTGTGTCGCTGCCGGGTGAGGTCAACGTTACCTTGCCGGGACCCTCGAGTTATAGCAACGTGACCTTGCCGGGGCCATCGAGTTTCAGCAGCGTCGCCCTGCCGGGGGAGCGTAGCGCCGCGGCGGCCGCTGCGGAGGACGCGCTGGGCGCTCTGCCTGCGGGCTGGGAGCGCCGTGTACAGCCCGACGGCCGCGTCTACTTCGTCAATCACAAAAACCGCACTACCCAGTGGGAAGACCCTCGCACGCAGGTAGGTTTCGTTCTTTTGCAACGCTGTCCGATCTAACTTAACAATGCAACCAACATATTGAATGGAATCAGTTGATTTTAGCTTGGACTTGCATTGCCACTATTAATTCATTGTGTCCAATATGAAACAACAAGGCAGATAAACCCACTGCAGGGCTCTGCTCCAGCGTAAAAATTCAATCCCGTAGGGCATCGTCCTTGGATGTACTTATCCTGTACCTATTATTATTATGCATAAATTCTATTAAACACCTGTGTAGAAGAAAGGTTCACACTATCGGTGTAAGTAAGTTTTACTTACACCGATAGTGTGAACATAATTTGAGGTTCATAAAGTCGACATTTGTAATGTTTGCAGGGCCAAGAGGTTAGCGCGTTGGAAGAGGCGCTGCCGGCCGGCTGGGAGATCAGGTTCACTGAAGAGGGCACCCGGTACTTCGTGGACCACAACACTCGCACTACTACATTCCAGGACCCGCGGCCCGGAGCGCCCAAGGGTCCCCAAGGCGCCTACGGCGTACCCCGAGCCTACGAGAGGTCGTTCAGATGGAAACTTAGTCAATTTAGATACCTTTGCCAGAGCAATGCATTGCCCAGTCACATCAAAATAACTTTATCACGACAAACACTATTTGAAGACTCTTATCACCAGGTGAGTTATTTTGTTTTAAATTCTTATATAATACAAGTCTTAGCCCGCGCAACATTTATTTATCCTACAGAAACCGAGCGCTTTCCAGGATATAAGTAGCCTATATTACTTTCCAGCCCATGAAATATCGCTATGCAAAAATCATACCGATCCGTTGCTTCGCTGCTGCGTGAAGGAAGGACAAACCAACGCACTTTCACATTTAGAATATTATTAAGGCGTCTATTAAAAGGAATCTCTTCATACTGATTGACAGTTCAAGGCAAGTCCAAGGCTGATATTATATTAAACCAAAAATTTTATTTCAGATTATGAGGTTACCGGCTTACGAACTACGTAGAAGGTTGTACATAATATTCCGCGGAGAGGAGGGCTTAGATTACGGTGGCGTCAGTCGGGAATGGTTCTTCTTACTCTCACACGAAGTCCTAAATCCCATGTACTGCCTATTCGAGTACGCGAATAAAAATAACTACAGCCTGCAAATAAATCCGGCCAGTTACGTTAATCCCGATCATTTGCTGTACTTCAAGTTTATAGGCAGATTTATAGCGATGGCGTTGTATCACGGCAGATTTATATATTCTGGGTTCACGATGCCTTTTTATAAGAGAATGTTGAATAAGAAGCTCACTATGAAAGACATCGAATCAATAGATCCGGAATTCTATAACTCATTAGTGTGGATCAAAGACAACGATATAGACGAGTGTGGTTTGGAGATGTGGTTTAGCGTGGACTTCGAGGTGCTTGGACAGGTCATCCACCATGAGCTCAAGCCCTCCGGCGACAAGGAGCGCGTGACTGAGGTAATCTAATCTAATTGGTTACCTATTTTGTAATTGTACTATTTTATCGACAGAAGATGAACCACAAGGTTTTGATTTTTCGAAGTTATGTGCGTACCGTACTGTGTCCGCGACTCCGCTACTGTGACACTCTAAAAATGGTTTGCAATGAAAGGGTAATTTATAAATACATTGATTTTTTAGGCTAACAAAGAACAATATCTGCAATTAGTTACACAATGGAGAATGACGCGAGGAATTGAAGAACAAACATCGGCCTTTCTTGACGGATTTAATGAGGTAAAACCAAACCATTTGAATGTGGTATTTTTGGACTACTGTCACACTATGGTATTTTTTAACTTGGCCATCACAAAGACTACGGGTCTTGTACGTTTTTTTAGTGTGGAAGTAATACACAATTGTGCTATACCTGTGTCTAGCCATATGCGTTAAACTGTGAGCTGTCAATGTAAGTTATTAATTTTCGAAGTTGTGTGCGTTTTAAGCAATTAAATATCACTTGCTTCGAAAACACCGAATAATTTATGTATCTTAAATGTATGTAAAGGTATTCTGGTAGGTATCCTCCCATAAGGCGTGTTAAGTCTGCCAACACGCACTTGGCCAGCGCTGTGTTATACGGCTGAACTCTTCTCGTTCTGAGAAGAGACCAGTTGTCAATAGTGGGCCAGTGAAGAGTGGTTGATAATTTAATTGCAGGTGGTTCCATTGGAGTGGTTGAAGTACTTCGACGAGCGCGAGCTGGAGCTGATGCTGTGCGGCATGCAGGAGGTGGACGTGGACGACTGGGCGCGCAACGCCATCTACCGCCACTACACGCGCACCAGCAAGCAGGTCGTCTGGTTCTGGCAGGTTCGTATTTACTTCTATAATATCCGAACTTTCATTTTAAGAGATTCCTAAATTTAGTGGTAAACTTCAGTAACACTTCAGTATCACTTCAATACAATAACACCAAGCTCATGATCGCTCCATGCGCTCTACTAAAAATCTTGCCCTAAGATTTCCTCGACAATCTTTTGACTACACAGGTTCCTTTTCTGTCACTGCTGTTAATCAAGGGAACTCCTTTCCTCTATCCATCCGTAAAGCAACATCTTTAAAGTTATTGATATATAAGGTCAAATCTGACTTTGTTTCAACTGTAACTTCTTTTGTTAGTCTCTGTTTCCTGGTTTTGCGCCTCTCTTCTTCTCTTGTGTTATCTAATGGTATGTGGTCACTGTCGCGACACTCGCAACACCAGGAGGAGTCGCCAATGCGTCACCGGCCCTTAAGGAGAGATCTAAGGCGTTTGTTGAAGAACCGCATGTCATAGTCCACTGAGAAAACGTCAGACGGTAGCTCATCCCACAACTTACGCGTGCGTGGCAAAAAAGAGTGCGCGAACCGTTTCGTGGAGGGCCGCCACGAATTCAGTTCAGGTGTGGATGAAACCTGTCTTCGGCGAGTGACGGTAATCCTGGGATTGTTAACGACTCGGCCCGCGCGTTTTTGTATGGAGTCAATGGGTGAAGCTTGCACTGTGGTGCTCCTACCCAAAGGTGGGAGCAGTAGTCCATGTGGGGCCTTACGTGTGCTTTATAAATTCTTTAAATCCTCGCCATGTGGTTGTCTGGAAAAAAAAGGTTGCCTGAAATAAATAATTTTTATTTATTAAGACCGTAGACCGTAGATTTTCAAGTTTGTTGTATAATCTGTTGTCATTTATATGGTGTACAATAAAGAGTAAAATTATAATACTTAACAATAATTATACCTCGAACCGACCCATTAAAAATAAAGGGGTGGTTGATGCTATCAGGAATTAATACATATAACTGACTTGTATGCATTTTACAAGTATATACAAGATAAAATTTAAAATAATAACAATTATATAGTATAATTCTTAGTTTTACACTGGCCAGCTTACAAAAATTTACTATTTATTATTTTGTGCTTAATAGTTTTGTGTATATTTATTTCAGTTCGTACGTCAAATGGACAATGAAAAACGTGCAAGGTTGCTGCAGTTTGTTACCGGTACGTGCAGAGTACCTGTTGGTGGTTTTGCAGAATTGATGGGATCAAACGGACCACAGCGTTTCTGTATAGAAAAGGTAAAGCTCTTCTTCCTTCTACACTAAATCATTTTTGGTACTGCTGTTAATCTTTGGAATTCTCTTCCCCTATCTATCCTTAAAGCAACATCTTTAAACTCATCACGATTTATGTTTAATAGCTGTATTTTCATTTCAGGTTGGCAAGGACACATGGCTTCCCCGATCACATACATGCTTCAATAGACTTGATTTACCACCCTATAAAAGTTATGAACAATTATGTGAAAAGCTTAACTACGCTATTGAAGAAACAGAAGGTTTTGGCCAAGAGTAAAGCATATATTTTCTAGGAACATTATTCAAATAATGTAAATTATTATCACATAAATTTAACTGCACCATCCTCCATTAGAGAGGCATTATTCACCAATGGAATTGGTGCGGTCGTAACAAGACCAACCAAATACTTGTATAAATACTTGTTTAAACAATAATTTTATTATAATTGTGTAGATATCATTAGTGTTTTATGTCAGTTGTATAAGATAAATATTTTGTTTGAACCATATTTAAAAAAGTTCGTCTATGAAGTTCAATAAAAAACTTAACTGGTGAACACTTATTTTATTTTTTTACCAGAGTGAGAGCACTGCAACGCCCAAAATGTAGAAAAATATTCAACGTAATTTTTACCAAAATCCTGTATCTTACAAACATAACAGATAACAATAGCAAACGTAGTTTCTTTTAAATAAAACTAATTTGACTTCATTTAAATGACACTTACAGTTTAATCAATATCCTCTATCATTAGTGGTTTAGACGAAACATTTGCCTTTTTTATAATAATATAAATTCAAATATGTTTTATTTCGAAAAAAAATTTGAAACCACTTCCTAAATTAAGTCTCGATAGGTATCTGCTACAAATTGACCTTATATATATTTTATATTAGGTACGTCTAGTCTTAATACAAAAGACAAAAAGCGTGCGAGCATACGGTGTCATGGCATAAACACAACACAAAAATTCTACCCATTACACTCAAGTCTGTCTTTACGTATTACGGAGTTAACCGGTTAATTTGAGTTTCAAAACTGTTTGTGCATAAGTAACGGTAACCTTTATCGTTTGGGTTAATATTAAATCGTTCACTCGACTAACCAGTTAGTGAGGGAGCGATATTATTAACCGATATAAACCGGTTCCGAGCCCTGGTCTAAACTATGTAACTTATCACGTGTAAGGGAATACAAATAAAACAATATTCGCTTCTTTAGAATTTATTAATCGTGTAAGGGAATACAAATAAAACAATATTCGTTTCTTTAAAAGCATTTATTAATATTCATTTTTGACAAAATTAAATAATCTACTAAGAGCCTGTTACTGTTCACACTGGCGCAGAATAATGGAGTTTTTATCTTAGCACCACTTAGGATAACTTGGATGTGGCAAAGTCGCGTGCCCTTTTAATAGCTTCGTAAAGACATTTAGGATTATTTCCGGATGCTTGAGCGGACTCGGTTTTGCCGCCGCCTTTACCTTCCATTATTTGGACAACAGACTGGACCCACTCAGATGCTAGCAAACCTTTTGCATTTAGAGATTTCGGAACAGTTGCTAAACAAAATATTTTGTTTACGTCATCGTCAACAGAAAAGAACATTGCGGCGGAATTGGGAAGTAAATGTTTTACTTGCTTCAATGCACCATCTAAAGCTTTAGTATTTCCGTATGCATTTAATTCGGCCACGATTATTTGAGAATCTTTTTCCTCTAGACACAACTCCTTTGCTTTCTCTGTTACTTGATTAACAATCATGACTTTGGCAGCTCTCTCCTTATCATCGAGTTGTTTTTTGAGGTTCTTAAGCATATTCCTTAATTCTTCCTTTTTCCAATAAGATATTTGGGCTTGAGATATTTCATTCGTGAGGTCAACAATTTTTTTCACGACATCTTTCTGACTCAATCCATCTCCTTGTTCTTTGATAAAGTTTGCAATATTGTTAACTTCATTCTCCAGGGTACTCAACTTATTTACGGCTTTTGTAGCCTCAGGTCCTGTCAATGCTACGATTCTTCGAATACCTTTGGCGATTCCTTCTTCACTTACAATCACATATTCTCCTATATGACCAGTTTGGTGCAAATGAGATCCACCACAAAACTCAACAGATGTTTCAAATCCTAAAGGACCATCTGGATTTTTCTCCAATTGTTCTACTGGTATACCAACAGATACTACACGAACTGGATCAGGGTAATGTTCATCAAACATGGCTCTCAGCCCCTTAATTTTTTTTGCGTCACTCAAACTTGTGTGTTTAGCATAGACACATTTATTATCATCAATAATAATTTTAATCTGATCTTCAGCTTCTTTGATTTGTTGCGCAGTCATTGGGCCTTTGTTAGTGAAGTCAAATCTGAGGCGATCTGGCATAACAAGAGAACCACGTTGATCCGAATCATTTCCAAGCACCTTCCTCAAAACATTATTAAGAATGTGAGTGCCCGTATGGTTATTCATTATAAGTCTTCGCCTTTCAGTATCTATGTGAAGTGACAACGAATCACCTATGTTCATAGTACCTTCGACTTTTCCAATATGTAGAACATAACCACCCTTGACTTGTACATTTTTTACTGTAAATTCCACACTATCATCATCAGATTTTATCATATATCCTTCGTCAAATATCTGACCACCTTGTTCTGCATAGAAATTGGTACGGTCTAATATTACGCCACATTCTTCACCAGTTGTAATTTTATCAACAAATTGTTTGTTTTTTCGTAAAGCGATAATTTTAGCAGTGCATGGCGCAAAAGCATATACGGCTTCCTTGTCCTTTGACGATGGAACATAATTATATTTAGGAGAGTCATCAGTTGTAGGAAACCCCTGACCTTGCAAGTAGCTTATAGCGTATACATCTAGAGTCAATAGATCCTCTTGTTCTGAAGACTTCCCTTGGGAACATAATTGCGATTCTTTTTTGGCTTTTTCATAAGAATCCATATCGATAGACAGTCCTTTTTCTTCACACATTAATTGTGTTAAATCTACCGGAAAACCATATGTGTCGTACATTCGCCATGCAACGTCCCCGGGGATAATTTTAGCGTCGCCAAGTTTTTCTATTGTTCTATTAAGTAAATTTCGCCCACGAGCAAGTGTCTTAAGAAATTGAATCTCTTCTTCGTTTATAGTTTGAATAATAGATTCTGGATCTTTTTTAATTTCAGGGAATACATTTCCCAGTAAATCCACTACTGTGTAAACTAAAGATCCAAAAAATCCTGGTTTAGCATTAAGTTTTTCAGATGCGTAGCGCACAGCCCTCCTTAAAATTCTTCGTAGAACATATCCTCTGCCAGTGTTATCAGGATGTCCACCATCCGATAAAGCAATAGTTAGGGTCCTGGCGTGATCAGCTAATACACGATAAGCCATATCAATTCCATCAACATCATCTAGGCCAACCTTTCCGGTGTACGGTCGTATTTTAGTGCCTCCCTCAATTGATTTGAATATGGGCATAAAGAAATCAGTGTCATAGTTTGCTCCCTTATTTTGTATAACTGAAACTAACCTCTCCAGCCCTAAACCACAATCAATATGCTTTTTAGGTAGCAGTTTCAATGACCCATCTGTCTCTCTATTAAATTGTATGAACACAAGGTTCCAAATCTCCAAGACATCAGGATCATCCATGTTAACAAGATGTGCTGCATTTCGTCCTCCGATTCTATCATAATGTAATTCAGAACATGGCCCACATGGACCTGTTTCACCCATTTCCCAGAAATTGTCTTTCATACTTCCCGGTAAGATATGAGCTTCGGGGATGCCTAAATGAAGCCAAATATTTTTGCACTCTAAGTCTGGTTCCAGGCCAGATGAAGAATCACCCCCAAAGTAAGTAACATACAATCTGTCAGGAGATAACTTATACACATCAGTTAAAAGTTCCCAAGCCCAGGAACATATTTCTTTTTTAAAATAGTCACCAAATGACCAATTTCCCATCATTTCAAAAAATGTGTGATGATATACATCTTTTCCTACATCATCTAAGTCATTATGTTTACCACCAGCTCTAATACATTTTTGGGTGTTTACAACTCTTACATATTGAGCCAGGTCCGAATTAGGATCAACGGAACCCAAAAAAATTGGTTTGAACTGATTCATGCCTGCATTTGCAAAAAGTAATGTTGGATCATCTAACGGAATGGTTGATGATGAATGAACATATTTATGACCTTTATCAATAAAAAAATCGATAAATTTCTTTCTTATTTCGTTTCCAGTCATTGAAGAGGTCATGGTGCACTACGGAACCTGGAAAGAACAATTTGACTGATAACTTATAATAGACATAACCTATCATTATTGTAAGTCCAAATCAAAAGTAAGAAATCATATATTATCCTCTGACATACTGGAGTGTATATCCACACCACACAATTTTTTTTTTCTTTTTTTTCTATTGTGTCTATTTATTTTCTATTGTGTCTACGATTCCGGCATACAAGAAGTTAAACCGGATGTTACATTATATTAAGTACATGATTTGGGATCTTTCCTGTTAAGTTTAATAAAGCCTGTGTTAAGAAAGTCCCCTCTTCCCTGTGAGTAGTTATGAGGTATGTATACAGCATTTAATTGTTACGTGCTTTTAAAACAAAAAAGTAATTTTAAATTATTTATTACATTATTGAAAAGATGACAAGGTAGAGGACTTTTTCTAGTCATTTGTATGGTAAGTGTACGATTATTATTATTTTTTAGTAAAGACATTTTAACCAGTAAGTATAAGGTAAAGGTAAAATTTTGCAATTTTATTATTTCCAAATTGATATAAGTACTTATATGTATTTTTAAACATTAAATTGTTATATTGATGGTATGGTGATGAGAGACCTTTAATAATGTTAGCCATATAATTAAGCCAAATAAAACCCTTCACAGATGCCATTAAAAAAAAAGAGTTTAAAACATCACACCTGGGTTTTGTAATATGTTAAAAATTAAATACCCTGTTCAGAACTATGGTATAGGCAACAGAACAAACATCTAGTTGAGACTGTAAGATGTACTGCAGCTTAATAAGAAGTATTATTTCAGTATGAACTGTTAGGAAAAAAGGTCAAACAGCTTATTATATTTAGATGTAATCTACAGTATCTATTTATTGAAAGTAGTTGTAAGTTAGTAATAATTTTTTAAATTTTCGGTTGTTATTTATAATTTCTATCTTAACTTATAATTTACTTTATCATTAGGTTAATCGAATAATTTTATCTGAACATTGCAAGCAAGTTAAGTACGTGGAAACTAAAGTCCATGTCATTGCATAGCATGAAGGCTACTAACAATATGCTAACTTAAGTAGGCTACCTACATTTATAAATTAAATCATAATTTGTAACTTCTGTTTGCGAAACAAATAATTATTTCACCATACAAATTAAAAATGCTAAGTTTAAAAAAAAGTTATTATAGTCAAATAAAATCAACTAAGCCATATGGCACTGATGAAAATGTGAAAGGTACCTCTTATGTGGGAACTACAGCAAACAATGATATGAATATTCAATTTTATACAACACTGAGCGTCGAAATAAATAGTTCCTAGTAAAAAATGCTTTTTGTACCTTATAAGCGCCAAGACGACAATAACTTCGCTATACAGAAAAAGTGATGAAAAACTGAATGGAACTCTCGTCAGTTATTGACACTGACAGTTTCAGTATGTAGTGTAGATTTCAATTTTTTTATATGACGTTTTTATACATAGGTATTTTTGGCCACGACAGTAAGCCACTAGACGCTCGCTTTAAGGACGATAAAATGTCCCATAATATAACGAGATACTATTGTGAATTCAATACACCTTTTGGTAATTAGTAGATCATATTATATTTGCAAATAAAAAGATAATAAATTCATATTCATTTTGAATACTTTCATAAAAATTAATCAAACTCCTAGAATTCTTGGACGTCCAGTGGAGCCTCGGGATACATTTTTTATCTCCTCATTGGTGAGAATCTTAAACTGTTAAAAAAAATGTTAACTGCTATTAAGTCAATTAATTTTTCGCATTATTTTCCTGATCATACCTTTATTTTATGTGGCTATTATAGCAAACGTGCATGCAGCTGCACCTATCCACTGCCACATCTGTGTCAAACCTCGAATAGAACTTCCTGTATATATTATTATACTTTTTGAATAGGACCTAAAAGGAACTGGGGTGTTAGTCCAGTTAGTATGAGATGTTAATAGAAATTTTAGTTGGTCAGTATTCGTTAGCATAAGGACTATGGGAGGAAGGAATGTGAATGGCTGTAAGTCCTGTTAGTCAGTGTTATTCCGGTTATTAGTGGTTAGTAATAGTCCCGTTCGAAGCTGGCTACAGATGCGTTGCTACCCTTGAGGACTAAGGTCGTCAGGTCGTGGACTCTTGTATAAGTGTAGCCGGCATCCACATATTTCCGGCCGAAACACAATTGTCGAAAAACAATAATTTCACCGTATAAAGGTTCTACCTCCTCCACAGTTTTGCGTGTTCATTGAACAACCTATAGAGACTGAAACAAATTACTTTCGAATTTGGTAGGGTTGAATTATAACCAATATAATCAAATTACATTACATCTTGTGAGATGTCAAAACAAGTAAAATAAATAGTGAATTATTTATCTCACTCCCACGTACTTTTTCATGACATAAGAGAGAACGGGACCAAAGGCAGTACTAAATAACTTAACTCTTATCCTTACTTCTATTATATATATATTCTATTATATTAGTGCTTTAGTTTTTGTTTTGTGACCAAAACGCTCGCTCTGTTGGGCCTACTTTGGATTTAGACCATTGAGAATATAATCAACTCAAATCTCACTAGATACCTTTCAATTCAATTTCTAGCTTTTCTTCAGGGGAAGCAACTCAAGGACGTACGAAGTAATGGTAAAACAGGATAAGTATTCTGTGCAAAGAGTATATTGACTCTGTGGTTCATATCAAACTTCAAACAGATCTAAATTACCATACATTTTCTTTGCATTTTTATTTAAATATAATATTCATTATGTTATAAAATAAAATCCACATAGTTTATTGGATAGGAAGTCAACGTACTTCCTACGTCACAGTGTAAACAATAATATAGATATAGACAGTACGATAGTTGTTTATATGTTCTTAGGCACAGAGTACCTACTATTTTGTTTGTTCCTTGGGTTATATGGTTATTAGTCATATTTTAGTATTATTTAGGTAATAGCGGAACGAATTATATTGGGTAATTTAAAACAATATTTTTCAAAATCAATCTATTTACAGTTAAAAATTGATTAACATTCAAAGATTTACTTTAAAAATATATTTTAGCTTTATTGGCATACAGAAAGAATGAGTCTTTTGCCAAGGATTAGATTATGTTACAATAATCAAGTACAATGGCTTTTTAAAAGGGGATTGTGCCATGATATCAGTATTATAAAGTTTAAATATCATGAAGGTGCCTTACAAAAAGAGACTGAGGACTTATCTTCTGTCACTCCTTATTTTCCTCAGACTTTTAACATAGCAGCTTATGTAAACAGCTCAAAGACATTACAAAATCTGCTTCATTTGAAGGTAGATTTAAGTAAAAATAGATGACCTTATTTGAACTCGTCTTTAATTAGGTACTATACCATAAACCTAGACAAACTGATAAATATCGGCCATGTCAACATTTTTCAACCAAAAAAGCCTTTGATTTTTAATATTGTTTGGTTTTAATATAGATTTGTATATTCTTAGGG